>PNEQ01123554.1:37798-49314 GCA_003012365.1 Medauroidea extradentata
TGTTAACTGGTTTTCAAGTTTTGTATGAAGTAAAAATACGCAAATTTTGACTTTGAAGTGCCATTACGGGAAAACTAGATGAGCTAATTTTTTTCCGTTAGAGGTATATGTACTCTCAAGTAATGTGTACAAAACTAACACTATTTCATACAAATATAAAATTATGTTTTTTCCCCACTTGAACAACCTTAAAGGGCGCAGTTCACCTCAGTTTTCAACGCCTTTTTATATTTTTGTATTTGTACCAGATATTATTTTTCTTATTTTAGACATAAATTGTGACTAAATCTTTATCTCTCATAGTTTTCGCGTATTGAGTCGTAAACGTCAAAATTTGCACTTTACGGTTTTATGTACGCCACTAAAACTAACTGACTTATCAAACCAAAAAAATTCACAGTGTATAACAATGTTGTAGGCTAGGAATTGACACATATAAAAATAAAAAATATAATAGTTTTGTATTTAATAAAAAATACTGACTTTTTAAATGAAAACTAAACAATATATAAATGTTTTTAAAAATACAAAAATTAATTTATTTTTGTTCTTTTTATATATGTCAAATCATAGACTACAACATTGTTATACACTGTGAATTTTTTCGGTTTGGTATGTTGGTTGGTTTTAGTGGCGTACATAAAACCGTAAAGTGAAAAATTTGACGTTTACGACTTATTACGCGAAAACTATGAGAGAGACAAGAATTTTCGAAGAGGAAGATTTAGTCACAATTTATGTCTAAAATAAGAAAAATAATATCTGGTACTAACATAAAAATATAAAAAGACGTTGAAAACTGAGGTGAATCGCGCCCTTAAGAGAACAATTTTGTGAAGCATATTTTTAATTTCTCAAAGGCAAACTCGAGGGCCAAAAAGGAATGTGTTGATGCATTTATATTTTTTTAATAATGTGACCAGACACATCAAATATTATTTCTCAAGTTAAATTAATAAATTTGAAAAAAATCTACATTCTGTGGTCACATTTTATTCCCATATTTGTACAGTAAAAATTAGTTTTTAAATTCATATAAAACTGCATTTCAGCAATACATGAGCAGTAATCTTACACCAAATGTACTTCTATTTATAACAGTCGTCCGAGTTGATTCACTAATTTTGTTAATTCCTTCATTAATTGGGATACTTTACAAGTATAATATAGTAATGAAAGTGTCGTAGTATTCTTGGACAATTCTGATTCTCGGACTTGAGAAAATATGACAAATTGTGAAACATGTATCGGTTACATTAAAAATACACAATATAATGGTTCCCTCTTTTGTGCTTGTATAAACCTGTATTTACTTTGGACGAACATTGCAATAATAATTTTAAACACTTTTATGTAGTCCGAAATGTCCATAAACACTATGTATACTGAAGATGCTACTTGTGTAAGGTGAACTTTTGGTATTAAAGGCATGGTTCACAGTAACTTTCATCGTCATATTTTTATTGTTATAGTAATATCCATATTATATATTTTTGTTTATTTTTTTTCAAATTTTAGGCATAAACTGTAACAAAAATTTTCTCCTATCAATTTTTTTATCTCTCATAGTTTTTGCGTAGTGGCTTCTATACGTCAAAAATTACATGTTAAGATTTTCAGTGCGACACCTAAACCAGCTGGCATACCAAACTGGAAAAATTCACATTGAATAAGGATGTTGCAGGCTATAGGAAGAGGCACGAGTATTTCACGTATTTATCTGGCAACAATCTAGGATTCTCAGTTCTATACGTGTACTGGCTGCAGCCGAATATCTATTGGCTTCTAACAGTACAAACGTGTAGCACGTGATATCTCCACGACTTGTATCCTTATTTATAACTGGCTTGGCAGTCGTCAAATGTGTGTTAAAACCGCTCTCGTCTAATCACAGGAGGAATGAAGTATACGTTATTGACGTTCAACCTGACCTTGAGTCAATAGTGAAATAATCGTGCCTCTAGCTATGAGTTCTACGTAAAAACAAAAAAAAAATAATAAATGTTTGTATTAAAATAAAATGCTGACATTTCCATTAAAAATTTTAAAATTAAATTTTTTTTTGTAATAATACGAAGATTCAAGTACAAATTTCCAAGCAACACATGTGAACCAAGATTATTAAAAATAGGAATAAAATTTTCTCAAATATCTCAAAATAAAAAAAGGCAGCATTTATTTAAATATATGCCTACAGAACGAAAAAGTATCAAATATACGAAAGTCAAGTCAGATTACAAATTTGTGTATGTGTTTTACGTTTGACGAAATCCAGAAAAAGATTTCATCACACAAGATATATTATGCCAAAAACGAAAATATTGCAGCTATTTTAAAAATATGAACATCTTCGGCAAAATATTTCCCCAAGTATGCCATATGATGCAAACAAATGTTACGTGCTCCCCATTATGAAAACATGATCACGTGATAAACGAAATACACAAAACTCAAGTCAGCTTCGTAAATAGTATATTTGTGCCAAGTTTGATGATATTCAGAAAAAAATGTTCTAATATATGTAATACTATGCTAAATACATAAATGCCCGCAATTTTTAATATATGAACACAGTATGAACGAAATACATAAAAGTCAAAGATTGATGATATTTGGAAACTATTTCTTAAGACATGGGTTACTATGCTAAAAAATGTTAAATAGTTACCATGAAAACCCAATGAACGAAATACACAAAAGCAAAGTCTACTTTGTATTATTTTATGTGTACAAAGTTTGATGAAATTCGGTCCTCTGGTTCGAAAGTTTTTCGCGGGACACACACAAACCACACACAAAAACACACACGATTTATACACACACAGACGGGTAGGTGATCTCATAAGCCTACTTTTTCCTTCATAAAGTACAAGTACTAAACACGTAATGATGAAAATTGCTGTCTACCGTGCCCTTAACGCTATGTTTCCCAAGACAGATAGCGTCCACAGGAGATGTCAGTTGTCACGATAAGGCCCCGCTCTTTAGTTTTGCAGTGGTTTCGAAAAAGAAAAAAATATCGCAATTTAATACATATATCAAAAATCACTGTTACAGTTTTAACACCTATATATCACCGTTTGTATCTGAATATTTTTGTTGCAATACACCTAACGGATTTTTAGATTTTTGCTCCTGAATTTTACATATTGTGTTGTCAAAATAAACCAAAATGAAGCAAAATAATTTTTGCTGGCAAACTGCATGTTATTTAAATAAAACGCTCTGGTAAAATTGTATATCGCATGACTGTACACAGTCTCAAATTTTTTTCAAATCATTTAGTAAAAAAAATATTTGAGTTATTTGCAATTGTTTGAAATAAATGGAAGATCATGGCCTTAACAATGTGCTTTCAATGTCTGGCACCTAAGCAAGTGTTATATTGTGACCACGTGTTAGAATACAATAGTCACCAATAACACGTAAACGATAACTCATTTAATTTCGCAATCTACTCTGTCAATTCCTGCGAAATTCGGCAGGTAAGCAGGTAATTAATATTGCAGTCGGCCACACGTTTAAAAATACGACTTCATTGTAAGAGAGATAGTTTTCATCAAGTCGAAGATAATTATGTTAGATATTAATACATGCTGTTTCAGCCACTTTCATTCGGTGAAAGGAAGTCTGCAGTAACTGGTTTAATTATTGCCCTATATGCACATATCTGCTCCATGTCAGTCATAGAATGTTTTAAACTTTCAGCGTCTCGGGGTACATCAGCAAATAACAGACGCGTGGTGTTGCAATATCATTGTTCTTATTGGCGTAGTCAAATGAGCGTTGTCTTTTAGCAAACTCTATCCGAAAACTAGGGCCCGGTAGTTTTCGCGAAAAGATTTTCGCCCCACTTTGTTTTAGTGCCTTACGTGCACACCTGCAACTCAACTTCATGATTATTTGCATAGTGTTTTTGTGCACAGTCGTTATTTATTTGACTGTGCCAATCAGTACACGGATAACTACCTCTCATTATGTCTGTGATTTGCGGGTTTAACCTCCACACGTTGTATGTTACGGCATCCAATCACTGACCACATAGCAGAGATGCAGGTGCGCACGTAAGGCACTGAAATAAAGTGATGCAATTTCGCGGAAACTACCAGGCCCTGGCAATAACCAAAAATCAGAGATGTGAATGTGCACACAAGGACACAGAAACAAGTTGTTGCAAAATTATTTTGGCCATAAATCAGTGACAACATACGATGTATTTGATCCAGTAAACAAAATTTATCACTTATCGCATGCATAATGTTGTACATGTTATTTCCTTAGGCTGACAATAAGCAAAATAATTTTCAATGCAAAAAAAAAAAACTTTGAAATAGTTATTACGAAAAGCTATTTCACTAAATCGCCTTAAATTTCACATGAGTGTAATATTATGGGAGGTAGAATCAACTATTGGTTTAAAATTACTAAGATACATTTGCCTTTTAAGTTACGTAGTAACATTTACTAAAGAGCTTAAGCCATATTCACTACATTCCAGACACAATAATTACTCGTGCCTTCCGTATTAATACGCGGTGTTTATAGACCAAAATGTAGCTTAAAAAGCGTTATGAGTAAAATTACTATTTTCTTGAAGCTATTCCTGTGAAGTTTTAAACGTTCTGACATGTTTGTGGTTAAAATAAAATCACTATTGAGTAAAGCGCTGCTGCATTATAGTTCTCATTAAATTTGTAGATTATAATTGTATAAGCACTGACTACAATTTTCGCATGTGGGAGTAGTGTCGGACGATGCCGCTGCCCGGCGGGTTTTCTCGGGGATCTCCCGTTTCCCTGACCCCTTCATTCCGGCTCTGCTCCATACTGATATACGTCACACCTCACCAGCGCTCAAGACTTAGATGATAAGTGCTGACCAAAGTCTCCTCGATCTCTATTACTGGTCATATTTTACGGATTAATTAGTCTGTTACAAGGTAATGTATTTTACAGTAGCGTTATAATTAAATATTTTATAAAGGCGTTTCCGTATAACCGAAGGAAACAAAAAGTCAGTAATTAAATTTTATTGGACTGTGGACATACGCCATTGCTCATGTTTAGCTGGTCAAACCATCATACCTGTGTTGAATGACAAAGTACGAAAACGAACAAGGAAAATATATATATATATAAAACACACACAAAAATAGAAAAAAAAAGCAATCCCAGAAAAATTATGTCAAATTGTGTTGTGTTGTCTATTGTTTTGTGTTTGTTGTTCACTGTTCACGGTTTTATGTCTATTTCCATCTTTTTTTTTGTATTGGGAATCTGGTTCTACATTTGTGTCTGGGTGTTGTGTCAATATTCGACTGAATTCCATTTCTAGAATTCTTTGCTTCCAAATATAAATTTTATTGTAAAAAAAATTGACAGAATTCCTCTGGGATTGCTTTTTTTATATAATTTTGTGTGTGTTTTATATTAGTTTTTTTTTTTCTTGTTCGTTTTCGCACTTTGTCATTCAACACAGGTTTGATCAGCTAAACATGAGTAATGGCGTATGTCCACAATCCAATAAAATTTAATTGTAAACTCCCATTGCAACAAACATTTCAAAATCTCAAAAAGTCAGTAATTCCGACATGGTTTGGGATGCAGGTTCTATTATAGCACTCGATACAGACAGGCGCAGGCGATCTTCCTGAGAAATCAATCAACGGAACGATTTTACGTGTACTTAATAAATAACGAATCAGCGGACGTGGGGCGACGATGCTGCACGACGCCAACAGTCTCCACGACTCAAAGATGTGACCAGCAAAGTGCAGAGAAATGTGGGCGGCATTACATAATTGATGGAAGTGCGTGCTGGGCGTGCATGCCACGCACGTACGACACTCGAAATTGGAAAGTTAAGGGATGACACACCGGGTCGGTAAGCCTTTTCCTTTCCCACCCCAACCCTCACGTCTTTCCCGGGGGTGGCTTGGAGGGCCTAGTTGGGCCTGCTTGGGTCCCGGGACTCGAGGGGACTTCTGGACGACCCAACACGCACGTGCCACCGCCCGTCAACCCCTCCCCCCCCCCCAACAATTCCTTCTACACCCCCACATAGCAATGTGGTGCCCGTGAAGATGGGAGGGTTTCGATACGTAGGGGTTATGTACTCTTCGATTCTCGCTCCAATTTTCCTTTGATGCCTCTGCAGTCTTCTTTCCCGACAAAAGAAGTTACTGTTATGCCTATTATCCCAGAAACACTCGATGGTTCTGGAGACACTTCATTTGTGTGTGTTGATATTAGATGCAAGGTTGATTGACATTTATAGTTCTCAACCAAACTTCATCCATCTATTCCACCACAAGCATCAGTCCCTCGTAACTAGAGAATGGAAAACCAATACTTATCCGAATATTGCCGAAATTTTCCTTCCCCGATCAACTTAAGAAACAAAAAATGGAAGTTATAATTACATAACTAACTGAAATTATGCATCAATGCTAACACATAATATTAACAAATACTTTTATTTAACATTAGTAATTTGAAAAGTTAAACGTTGTAACAAAATGTATGCCTGCTCTTTAACATGTAAATTCTGTAACGCCATTCATAATTCGTTTTCTGGCGGTGTTAGGCAACGAAAATATCAGCCTACTTCGAACGTTTTTGGCTAATACAATATTCCTGTTGTTAAAATCGTAGTTAGGACTGACTTATTATGTTCTCCCTGGTATGTACACAACTAATAATACCTTGTGGCTGTTACACCATTAGGAACGTTCCTTTTGGTTAGCCGTATTTACAAGATATCGTCTCAGAATTTCATCTCTATAAAGAATGGCCAGCTGTCCTGTTTTGCACCTGCCTCTGGCCTTCAGACTTATGTCTTGAATCTCCCATTTACGGTATTAAGATGCTTACGACGTTATGCCATTTAATTTTCACTGTATTATCTGCTACAGTGATATCAATAAAGATGAATATGACAATATCTCATATGTTACTTCATACTGTGTTTAAGCAGTGCCGTTCTTTATATTTTATTTAGCTTATAATTTGAGTTATTATGTTTCAAGTTGATATTTTTCGCTTTATCAAACATTTAAAGTTTTTTCATTTGAGAGTTCACTTTTGTGTTTCGAAGTATCACAAATCTAGGGAAGTTTTTTATAGCAACATTAGCATGCCAATATTACGATAGAAAATATAAAGTTTCTTATAAATAACTTGCCAGTGTTGTATGAATGTTTTCTAACTTCCTTCTAAACTGCAGCAATAATGTTTATTTTCAACAATTTCAATGCATAAATTTATCATAAGTCTCCATACATCCCTTAAACTAACTATATTTCACTGCCCGTTTCTCATATCAATAAAGTTTATGATAATTTACTATTTGCTGCCAAACGGCTTAATTTATGACGTGGTGAAACTACTATGGCAGTGGTTTTCGTTTATATATAACTTAATTATGCTATACTGTAAATAAAAATACCAATTAACATAAACACAGCATATACAGTGGTACATACTTTTAACGAATTTCGTGGTACTCAAATGTTTATATTGGTGGCTAGAATAAAACGGATTGTTACTTTTGACAAGGTATTGTTCATTTAATTATGAAAAACTTATAGGACAATGCCCTGTAAGATAACATATTTTAAGATAAGCAGCCACGAAACGAGTTACCATTTCACAGTTTATAACTAAACGTGTGTTAAATGAGAGGAACTACCCGAGAGCAGAGTATCATGCCCTGAAAGCATACATGTATCTGAGTGCTGTGAGGCATCTACAGAACCAAAGAGTAATCGAACAGGGATCATTATAGTGGGAGGCGAGCACAGTAGCCACTGTGCCAGTAGTTGCCGCTTCGAACATTCGGTACAGACGGTAATCGCGTCTCTGGGAGCAGGTGAAAAGCGTTTTTTTTTTTGTCATTTTAGTACAATTATTAGGTATTTTGATGTTCCCTAGTTTAAGTTATCATTAAGGGTGCCGCCTACCCGCGCATGAGAGGCTCTAAAGCGACGGAGCAGTAAGGTCAACCTTGAAGCGCGCATCAAATGCCGCGTCGTCTCAACGAGTCAAGCGCTGAACTAGCGTGCAAGCTTCCCGCCGAACGGTTTTTACTGTGAGACATTGAGCGATGACCATATAATTTTATTGGTGGAAAGGCTGCAACTAAGTTCAGTGCAGGTCGCAATCTGAGTTACATATACATCCAGCTAGTACATTTTAAAGTACGGCAGTCTGAAAAGGGCGTTTTTAGCCATGTTGGACGGCTTAGAAACAGTGTTTTTAATTAGCGTGGCGGCGTGACAATGAGGTTCCGACCGTGTCTGAAGTTTGTTTCCTTTTCGTACGTTGGCACAATGGACACACGTGGAATATTTTCGTAGAAAAAAACCTGTTTACGAACACACTGCAACGCATTTTAAGCGTGGGGTAGGCGGCCGCCTTAAGCGTAACAATCACAAATGTGCTAATTGAGAGAATGTCATTAAAAAAAAAAATGTGTGTGTTTGTGTGTGACAAAAGCAATTTCAAATGTTTCACGTAAGATATCTCGAGCTGCCTAAGTATCAAGTTGTAGCATTGAGCACACGCTACAATATTCGTCTATACACACTTGAAAGGAACTCTAAGGGACGTCTAATTGATATTTTCCGTTTTCATACACAAGTAACCGGTTTCTGCGAACGTTCCTCGCGTCTGCTAATTACGAGACATTCATCGCAAGAGACTGCATCAATGGCTCGGAGATTGGCAGCTTCTTCCGGGAAAGAAGAGGATCAATATCATCCAAGTTGCGCAATCATCCTGACAGCCTTCTCGTCTCTTTGTCAGTCACAAAAGGCAGAGGCAAATTAATTTCCGCAGACTTCTTCCCAAGTGTGCCAGTTTTAAAACGCGGATAATCCGCGAGATGCCAAAATCACACGAGAATAATTTCTCGCACAATATATTTTTTTCCGAGGAAATTAAACGTGTTGGATATATGCCATTTCTACCGAATTTTGTGTCGCAGAACTACATCAGCATTCACTAACAATGGCATATATCCTACATAACAGTTTAGTTGGCCATACATCTGGATTGCAAAAATAATTCAAAGGTCATACATATAGTTTAGGCCTTTCTCGTACGAACGAAAATAGTAGATGAATCAGATACAATTTTTCGATTATGGGCCATTCCGGATAAAGTGAGCACTAAAAACTTATCGTTTGAAAAATATCACTAGCCGGTGCTGCATATAATTCATTATTATCTATAGTTACCTTAGATCTTGTACGGTTGGCAGCAACATAGCACAATATATTTCCACGTATTGTCCTATTTGAATACAACACAGAAACAAAATCAGCCGAAATCGATATAATTATGTTTAATACATTTAATTGCCTTTTTTTATTACACTGTATCGATTCATACTGGCTGGACAATTCATCTTAGGTTAGGTAAGTCCTGTCGTTAGCCGTTACGCGTGGAAAGATACGAATTGGCTGAACATAGAACTTAAGCAGGGCTTTTTTGAGTGCTCACTTTATTCCAAACTATCTATAGTTTATTGCAAGCTGCACAGAACAAATAAACTGTAAGAGCCCTATACAGCAGGTGCTAGAAGCATCGTTTGACTACGACAATAGGAGAGCAATAAGAGCTATAATGGTTCGTGCGTCAACAGCCTTATAACCTTTATGTGCGCGATGCGAAAACTGTGCCTAGTGTTTTAGTTGTTGCCGTTTCCCCGTGGATTAGCGCATGCTTCTCTATTTATCTTTGTTATACAATTCCGTTTGGTATTTTTTACGTGACAGCAGCCTAAATATACATTT
Organism: Medauroidea extradentata; assembly: GCA_003012365.1. Classification (NCBI taxonomy): domain Eukaryota; kingdom Metazoa; phylum Arthropoda; class Insecta; order Phasmatodea; family Phasmatidae; genus Medauroidea; species Medauroidea extradentata. The sequence goes on from PNEQ01123554.1 coordinate 47,595, forward strand.
TTTTTAGGTGCCTAGAAACCATGATTCTCAGCATGATATATAGAGAACCAAAATACATAAGCATCGTTTTAAAATTACTTTCACAAAAACCAAAAATAAAACAATCTAAAAAAGTGACTGAGCTCAGCCTTAAGCTGTACTGTATTTCCGTATCTTATTGTCGATTTGTGTATCTACACCGCTATTTGAGATATGAACCCTTCTTAATGTACACACGCTAAAACTCTGAACTTTTTCTTTTAATGCTCAAATTGATTATATTTATTAATTGTTTATCTCTATTAAGAGAATCAAAAATAGCTAAATTTTTCAATTGTTACCGCTACTCACTAGAACTCATTCAGATGGGAGTTAAAAGTCTATTATTTTACGTTCCGTGTTCCTAAGATCGAAGAAAATTCACTTTGTATTTATGTGCGAATTTCGTACTGAACACAGCTTACGTCCAGCGAGATCAGGTAACCTAATTTATTCACAGCTTTTAAACAAATACAAACATATTGGATGAGGGTTTTCATGACTATTGAAGAATATTATCTCGTTCGCGGAAACCAGACTTAAGTGTTAAAAATTATTACAGCCAGATTTATTTACGTACGAGACCTTTCAGTTGAGAAAAAAAATATTTCCGATTTTTAAGCCTTGTACTGTGCCACTCCAAATATATATATATATATATATATATATATATATATATATATATATATATATATATATAATTCGTATAACTAGCTATCCACTGGCAAAAAACCCATTTTTCTTTTGAAGTATGGACCTTTTCAGACTTACACAATACTGCATTTATAATCGATTGTATTAGGTCAAAGGACTGTAGAAGCGAATATAAAATCTTAACTGTGAGTAAATAAATATATGTTCTAACAAGATTTGGTAGTTGGCAGATGTGTTAGGACGCTCAAAAGTTAAAGACGCTGCATATTTATAAACATCTCATGGGCTGTGCGACGACGAATTACAGTATTTATTTAGGTTAACTATTTTTTTTTCTCTAATTTTTGTGTTTGTTTTCACCTCTTTCCTTAAAGACTTTTTGAATTTTTTATTTGTATTCTATTCAGTAAGCGTACGTGCCGTCGTAACTTTATTGTCATTAATTTATTTCATGTGTTTTATGAACGTGTGCGCCTTGTGCGTTCGGTGCTATATAAATGTGCTTTAACATTGTTCGAATGTGTGTGTTACTCTTGAATTTGTGGGAATATTTATAAAAATAATCAAATCGGTTGGATTTTGGCCCAGGAACAAATTTCCAAAATATAATTATATTAAGAGTTAACTCCTATATTATTTAAGGATAGCGTTATTCAACATTCATAGATCCCTTTACTTGAAGAAATTAATACAAATATCCAAAACATAATTATATTAAGAGTTAACTCCTATATTATTTAAGGCAAGCGTTATTCAACATTCATAGTTCCCTTCACTTGAAGAAATTAATACAAATATCCAAAACATAATTATATTAAGAGTTAACTCCTATATTATTTAAGGCAAGCATTATTCAACATTCATAGTTCCCTTCACTTGAAGAAATTAATACAAATATCCAAAACATAATTATATTAAGAGTTAACTCCTATATTATTTAAGGCAAGCGTTATTCAACATTCATAGTTCCCTTCACTTGAAGAAATTAATACAAATATCCAAAACATAATTATATTAAGAGTTAACTCCTATATTATTTAAGGCAAGC
>PNEQ01123555.1:0-14775 GCA_003012365.1 Medauroidea extradentata
AATAAATAGAACACTTTGTAACCTATTTTGTATTCAGAGTACCTGCCACTGTAGTATAGTAAATGCCCGTTTAACCATAACTGTCTTAAAGTCATTTAACCCTAAATAATATCTAAATAAACCCACAGTGTAGCTACCATCTGAGTGAAACCCCCAAACTAATAATAACTTAGGAACCCTAATATAATACAACTTACAAGATAAAACATTTTGTAACAACATGCAAAACTGTTCAGAATAGTTAATGTGCCTAGTGATGTGAGAAATGTACTACAAACTAAAAAAAACAGCGATTCACTTCACTATACAAGTATACGTAATATCTTCCCCAACGTTAAAGGATCTCAAAAATCTATGCTTCGAAATTATGACACTCATAAATTGAGTTTATTTACAATCAACATATGTTGGATTGGGAAAATGGTGTGATCTTTAGCATCGAGAGTGATGCAAAAACATAAATACACTGTGTCTCAGGGGCGTCATTTCAGGTTATTATTGGGGGGGGGGGAATAAATTTTTTTGGCGACAGTGACCTTGTTGCATATTTTTTATTAATTAAGCATGTATAAATTAGAAACTTAAATAATAAAACTTAAATTTTATGTGCTTAAGTTAGAATTATTTAACTAACAAAATACAATAAAAATATTTTATATATTTAAAATTCTAAATCAAGGGGGGGGGGGGGCAACTGCCCCCTGCCCCCCTCCTAAATGACGCCACTGCTGTGTCTGTCTGAATTCGTAAATTATTTTGCGTGTGTACACATTCATTAACATAAAAAAAATTGAAATATTAATTTTATCTTATTAAATTTGTTGTTGTGGATTCATGAAAATGTAAAATCTATGTTAACAATTTGTAAGTGGGCACGCATACGCAAACATGTAATTTCCCTGGTGCTAATGAGAAAGAAATTATACGTAGGCTAAATTACTAAATTTGCCAGACTCATACAGGTTGCGAAAGGCATAGCTAGGAATAAGTGAAAATATTTAATCATAAACCAATATTCGTAAACGCGAACGTTTTTCGCCATACGACGATCAAAAAAAGTCACGTGTCAACTGGATGTAATCAACCAATTGGCACGTAAGAGTCGTGCCAGTTGCAGACCTTGCAGGCGGTTACAGTAACGCCAGGTTAAGAAACATACAATATGCATGCAGAGCGTCACTATGAACAAGTTTTATTCAAAAGTCTGTCCACTTGACTAGACAACGTCTGTTTACCAACAGCGTTTACATATAATTTACTCAAAGAAATTATAATTTCCCATATCAGTGATCTTTGCAAGAACTGTGCAATGGGAGTGCATGACTGGATTTAGTTTCATGGACATACTCTCTTGCGATATAGATGACGACTAAAGAAAACGAAAAATATTGGCAGAAAATAGATAAGCAGAGTATGCTTTAGTCAACAGGATACATACACAGCATAATATTCCAAAAATGGAATCGGGTCGAATAAAAACAAGGACAGACAAATAAGAAAATATAAAAAAATAAATAACAATAAAAACCTAGGTTTGAGATGTGCCTTGGCAAAGGGACAAACAGAAAATGTATGACCCACAAAATAAAAGTAAAAATACGACACAACAATGAAGCGAAACAAAGCCAGTAATTATATCAGACACGAACAGAAACAACAAACACCACAACGATGAGACGAAACAAAACACAGTTGTTTTCCAGACAGACAGTAGAACGACGTTCCGGAAACTGGAATATGTTCCCGTCATAAGGTAGACACTCAGGGTACAGGAACACGAGCGCGACTGATGAGGAGGCTGGAAAACCATGGGTATATATCCGTTTCGTCGGTGTACCTTGATAAATTTTAAATAACCCTAGTGAATTCAGAGTCAGGTAGCTGTTTCCTTTTCAGAAAGTTCGGAGTTTTCTCAAAAATAAGTCCTCGCCGAGGCACGGACGGGGATGTCACATGTCCCGCGTGTTGTTATTTATTTAACTCTTAAACTTATGGCAAATTCCTTCATGTAACAAACGAAAATACACTTCAATCCGTGTTTTAAAATTAAAATTAAATACAGCACGCCTATTTAGAAATTTATTTCTGGGGTCTCATAAGGGCGCAACATGCCACGCAGTTCGAATGCGTTGAAGTGACAGAGGAAATACTTTTTATTTTAACCATTCCACGTGTGCCCACTGAACCCATGTGCGGAAGGACGTACGTTACGTTAGTTAAAATAATTTTTATAAGCCCTCCAACAAACCTAAAAACGACAATTTTAGGCTGCCGTGCTTCAAAATGTACTAACGGTATGGCTTCAGACTTTCCAGCAATAAAATTATACGGTAAAAATGGATAGTTGGGAATCTTGTACGCTAGCTGAGCGCTTGGCTCGTTGTTGTAGTGTGGCAATTTATGCACATGTCATGTCGACCCTTATAACTTCATCGCCTCTGAGCTTTTAAGGCCGGACTTACACGCTGGCCCAACGCCCAACCTTGGTAGGAATTGGCCAACGCGTAACTGGTGCTCGGCCGATCTTAGAATGTTGGCTATGTGTTGGAAGCATTGGCCATTCACTGTCGGCTTTTCAACCAACGTCAAAGGTGTTGGCGTAAACATTGGCATTGACTTGGACTTTGTTTACACATTGGGTATGCGTTGGTGTTGGTTTCGTCGATCCGTAGTTTGAACGGGAAATTAATACTTAAATTGCGGCAACATGTGCATGGCAAAGGATAAAATATATTTTTCTGTCTGTCTTCTGCAAATGTACATGCAGCATAAAAGTTATTGCAGCAACTGTCACTTCCATTCTTATCCTCCGTTGCCTTCGCTCAAAATTGGCGATATGACTGGCCAAGCATGAATTGGACCAGTGTGTAAATGACGCCTGGTCATTCCTCTGCCGTTGGCCTTTTTACCTTCCAAGACTGAACACAGTCTATTGGGCTAATATATAAATCCGGCCTAATACGCAAAAAACGCCCAACGTAGGCGGCGCCGTTATGCTTAATGCACGCATTATAATTTTATTTCAATAGCATGAATATATAAATAAGGTATCCATTTAAAGTGAAGTTCAGAAGAGTTGTCGACGAGAAGACTTGCACATAGAGGCGATAATACAAGTGGTTTATGAGCAAGACTACACATTAGTATCAGCGCCTCAGGATGCGATTACAAAAAATTGTGAGAGAACAGCTCACGAGCATTGATCGCGTGCATTGTTAGCAAGTTTAAATGGGGTTTACACAAGATATGCCACAGTATTTTCGGTGGAACAAGGCACCGCCATATTGTTTTGATTTAATTTACGTTAAAATGTTTTGTATCCGGATATATGTTTTTACACTTCGACTTCAAGGGTATTTTAATGTAACATTAAAGGAGCCCTTTCATTAATTTAAATCTTGGAATGAGAGGGACAGATTTTTTGAAAATTCTACTCCTGTAAGCCCTAAAGCTAAATTTGGTTAAGGCAAGGGGTTGACGTAGTTTTTCACCGGTGGCCGGAGACATTCTGGCGGCATTTGGACACACCACATGCCGTCAAAATAGTCTCCGCTTAACTGTTAACCGTGCTATAGGCCTGTTCTACGTTCTGCCGTTGCCAAGTTTACAGAAATAAATAAGACACAAATGTTATTACAAATCTATTAAAACCCAAGATGGCGGCATGTGTACCTGACCACCAACCGTATTCAACAGTCACAAACCATCTTTCCCCCCCCCCCCCCCCCACCTGCATCCTTTTCCTCACCAGGAAATAAGCTCTCTTGTGAAACGGTAACTACTGGTGCCTTTAAGATATGTATCCAGGTTGTCTTCCGAATACGAGTGGTTGCGTGTCAACAGGCGGCGTTCACAATGATTCCACCTTTAGCGAACACACTACCTTCTCGTTACTCAGCTAAACAATATTTGCGCACTTGCCTATGATTGGTAGATGAACTGCTCTTGCAGAAATCAATGTAAAATAAATAATTTAAAAGTAATTAAATTTTAAAGTTTATAGGCAAAGTGAATTTATTGATTTATTTGTGTAAGTGACTACTATTACCCTGGTAAAAATTTACATATAAAATAATAGGGTATCTAATCATAGTTTAACTTTTATATTTAGCGAGAACCATTACAAATATAATTTAAATTTCACCTCAAAATATAATTATTAACTTCCATTTATAATTTAACTACTTTTAACCAAAATATTTGACAAAATGTTTTGAGACAAAGGCCGTGTTCGATTTGGCCGTCTAAGAGCCCTTGCCATGCTTAAAGCCCTTGAAATTACATCTCGGAAGTGACGTTACACAGGCCGATGTTCTAATTTCCAGTAAGGCTCATATGCACCCTAGAATGTCCCCTTCAGCCGAGGACACGAGCCACTTACCCTTCACAAGCCCTAGATTCGAATTCCTAAAATGCAACCTACTTCATGAAGGGAACAAGAGCTCAGGGCTATTATTTTTTTTCCACGACGTTGTGCCATGGTATAGAAAGTTTTTTAAGAGTGTGGGGCGTTCGCCTTGTATTCAAAATCTCAGGATCAGGACGTAAGGTTCGGGAGAAGACACTCAAGGATTTCCGAACCTACAAACCTCTCCTTCTTCAGGACAGTCTTCTCGGGCCGTACGGGTCTCAAGGACGCTTACGAAAACCTTACTCGATATACCTCGATATACCCGATAGAGCCGTTCGAAAACCAGTTGAGAGTAATCTACATCCGTCCGAAATCTCTAAATATTCAACTCGAACTCTTCGTCAGATCTAATTAGGTCTACCCTGCTCTGGAGCAGGGTACATAGCCGCCAGAACACGAAAAAAACAAACGAGCTGGTAAAAAGTAAACGAACTCAGGCTCCCGCGTGTGTACACGAACGAAATTATGTTTCCGGTGTTTGTACTGTATGAATTACAAGTACGCAATTGTAATGTATATTCTTATATTGAACCAGTATAAATCTGTATTTTCCAGTATCCGAAACTCGTCTACGTCGTCTGAAATGTACGGATTCTTCAGGTTTCGCCACGTGTGTGTGTGTGTGTGTGTGTGTGTGTGTATATATATATATATATATATATATATATATATATATATATATATATATATATATATAATTTTTTTAATTAGTCCACCAACATACAATTTTATAGTTATTGTACACTAGGAAAAAACCGGTAAATATCCAACGGCTGAGTAGATCCAATCACGTGATCAATACTGTAAAAGGCTGTTACGAAAACGTAGTAGACATAATCTACTCGGTAGTATTGATCTTGTGATGAGGTGTACTCAGGCGTTGGATTTTTAATGGTTTTTACGGAGTGTACCGAAATTCCAAAGGTAGTGTGTTGGCGGCCCATTTAAAAATGTGGTGAATTCTGCAGAGGCTGCATACATTATTTCAATAGCCGTAGACTAAGGTCGGATAGCGCAGAATATACTTTTGTACTAGTAATTACATGCCGACAAGTAATGTATGCTGTTCAAACTTGCTAGAGTTAACCACCCGGGGAAAAAATTATTAGTGTACACACGCAGGAGCCTACGTATGATTATTTTCTTCTCGCGCTTTCGTATTTATCTTCTGCTGGCGGTCATATCACTCGCTCCCTAGCAGTATAGATCCGAGTAGATTGGGCGAAGAGATCTAGTTGAATTAGAGATTTTGAACGCCGATAGACTGTACTCGCACAGGGTTTTTGAACGGTTTTAGAGTAATGTGTACTCCTCAAGTATATTATACCTACCAGGTTTTCGTAAGCGCCTAAGATATGCTCAATCAACGCTGTAGTCGCCCATACAACGAAGCCACGTACAACCAAAGAGATTATATTACTCCCAGAGAAACCTGAAAAGAGCAACTGTCCTCCAGCGAGGGGTGTACAGAACGTCGTGAGGCTGTCGTAATCTGAGCTCTCTGATCGTTACAACCCCTGCGATATCCCGCTAGGGGTGCGCGAGAGATTGTCCGTGGAAACAGGATTACTGGCCTTAGCGCCGTCTCATTTGCCAGTCCGCAGATAAAGCTCGCTAATAGCGTTAGCCACGGCCAGGGTCGTCGTCCGGGGTGTTTGGACAGGCGGCCCACCCACATCCCCAGGACAAATACACACACTGCCCCTTCCTTCCCGCGTCGCTTATCTCGCGCTTCTCCCTCTGGGGTCTATGTCCATTAACCCGTCTGTCCATCCGACTCAGTGACGGTTTGAGTTCAGACCGTTCACTGGCTTACGCGAGACTATGTGAATGAGTGGTGAAAGGAACCGGAGAGGGGGGACCACAGGAGAAGGAAAGGATGCACAGAAGGAGAAGCAAGAGGAGCAGGAGTAGCAGGAGGAGAGGTGGGAGGAGAGGGAGGACCAAGAGGAGGATAGACGAGGACCAGGATGATGGGGAGAAGGAGGTGCAGCAACAGGAGGATAAGTGGAGTTGGAGGAGGATAGAGAGGTAGGAGCAGGAAGAGAAGCAGGAGGTGCAGCGGGAGAAATGGAGCAGCAGGAGGATAGAGGAGGAGCAGAAGTAGGAACAGGAGGAGGAGCAGGAAATACAGCAGGAGCAGTGGAGTTGGAAGAGGATAGAGAGGTAGGAGCAGGAGGAGGATAGATAGGTAGGAGCAGGAGGAGGATAGAGAGGTAGGAGCAGGAGGAGGATAGAGAGGTAGGAGCAGGAGGAGGATAGAGAGGTAGGAGCAGGAGGAGGATAGAGGAGGAGCAGGAGGAGGATAGAGGAGCAGAAGTAGGAACAGTAGGAGAAGCATGAGGTGCGGCAGGAGGAGGACAGTGAGGGAAGAGCAGGAGTTTGTATAAAAGACTAAGCTTTTTTAAGTAGCATTTCCTAGTTAATAAATTGGCACCATCCCAGGATGGTTTAATTATTCTAATTTCTCAAATAATAATATACCCACGACAATAAAACTTTTTGGAGCTAATACAAAAGCTGTATCTCTGTTACTGTAGTCGAAGTTTAGATACTGGAATATCAACACGATTATAGAAAAAAATTTGTATTTCAGCGAAATATTGTAATCTAGTGCCAATTATTTATAGTAAAAAAATCTTCAGTTAAACAAATAATTTTAACTGCAGTAACCTACATGCGCCCATTGCGAATACATATCTGCATTAACAAACTTTAGAAACTTATTTTTTTTTGTGAGAAATCCTACTCAAACGGAAGCGTGTTTTGTATATTATGTCCCTTGTCCTCTTCTACACTCACAGATACACCATTAAGATCAATATCTACCTCGGTTTCCAGCCTCGGTGTGTCTTATATACGAGAACACGCCCTGCTGTCACTAAGAGTACGTCTTTCATCCGCTTGCTCAGGTCTCTGCTATGTAGGGACACTCCTTAACGTAAAACATCCAGTAATAAAACTACAACTAGTTTTAATACAAATATTACTACTAAAATACTGTAAATACAAGTATTTTGTAATAATTATCTTAAAATAAAAAATGTCTTAGTAGCAGAGATACTCTGCAGTTTGTTAAAATTTACTAACATTTTCTTTGACGCAATATATGTGTTATTTCAAATGTGTTTCTTAGAGTGGAGATGATCAGGGAAACTAAATATGACTTCTCTCCCTTTATGGTTCCTACTAAAATTATTTTCCAGTGATAAATGGGCATAAACGCGTGTAAAAAAGCACAAAAACTCATTGATGAGTTCCATTCAGACCATATATGGAAGACAAAACTATAACTTGAATACAAGGTGTTTTGAAGATCATTGTCGACAAACATCCTGCAGATCGTGATGACATGATGGCAAAAAATAACGTGTGCCCTGTCTCCTAGGCAGGCGTGTCACGTGTTTTGTAAGAATACTTTCAAATGCACGTGGGTTTGTTGCAAACTAACGCACAGTTCGCGCGAAAATAAATAAATTATATATATACATATTAGTTTATTATTTTTTAATTATTTTCATGATTAAATACTTCGGCGACAAAAATAAAAAAAAACTTGTTTATTGTTACGAAAAAAAAATATTTGAACATAGATTGACTTGTATTGTTGTCATAGCAGTGTAGCAATTCTTCGAGATACATACACGGTTGTTTATAAAAACATAATTTCTTTTTCCTAAATCATTGTAAAAATGACAGATTTGGCAAAAAAAAAAAAAGTAGCTTCCAACTGTGATAATTCTAGTCCCAACTACGGCCAGTCATAGCTAAAATCACTGTTTTTTTGGCAAAAAGACATTTATACTACCTTATTTCAATTTTTTACGTACATAATCGATGTTACAATTATTAACTACAAACTGTGTAGTGTGTATGTATGAAGTTTTATTGAATAAAAAATAAATTTCAAGGATTTTTTAAAAAGAAAAATTATTTTTTGTTGATAACGCCATTACTGCATTACATCATCGATATATGCAGATCTTACTTCGTGATGATTGGATAAGTATGAATTTGTGTAGACGCGTCACCCAATGTACTGCACCAATAAGAATAATGTTACTGAGACACCGGCTGTCGGTTAGCAGTTACGGTGTAAATTATCGACGTGCGTTAATCCATATATCGATAGTCGACTTGTGGCGCCGCATTAACGATGCGCGGCGCAGGGAAACGGAACGACTCGCACGAGTGCATTAGCATACGTTATATAATCCCTACACGCTGACAGTTATAAACAGTCGTTGATCATGAAGCAGACCTGCAGGTATGTACTGTACATAAGCACTCAAACAAGATGGAGCAATTTTTTCCCACCAAAAATCATTGGCTCTTGTCATAACCCTCAAAAGTGGAAGGCCGCTACCTTCGATATGACAACCCTGCAAATACGGACTATGCGGCAAGGGTTTTGAAAATCGGAACACAAATAACATTTCTTATCTTTGTCATAATTTTCTGGTGTGTGTGAACTTTTCTAGGCCAGTTGCTGCTCAATGCATTGTTATTCAAGTGCATATCTGGCATTAATTTTCCTCGCATACTCTGGATCAACAAATAACAAACACAACTACTATTTTATATATAGATTTATCGTTATTATTAACAGTCCTTTTCAAAAGACTCGTCGAAAACTTCTCTCCGCTTCTCCTACGAATAAATAGACAGTATTTATTTATATTTATTTTATTATTTCTTTACCCACGTACCGTTCAGCCAAAGGTCGATTTGCAACAAATACGTGTGACATATACATTTTACATCAACACTTAAGAAAAAAATATATTAATAATACAAAACTTAAATAATGTAGTTTACATTAGCATAGTAACACGACCGATGGTTAGAGATGGTGAAAAATCGCGAGAATGTTTTCTGCCAGCGTATTCTGCAGATCAGTGTAGCGTCCTGCGTCATGTATTATTGGCCGACGGTTATGTGGCACAGCCTAGTTGTTTACAGACGAGTCACAGACGTCCAGTAGTAGCGCACCAAAGTTATTATTGGCCAAGTCAAATAGGGACTCGCCAATAACGAAACAAAAGCGTCAGAAATGAATACATTACATTGAAGCCTAGCAAACAATCAACTTTTCCCCTGATTAAATCACCGTCTCTACCGATGGTGTATTGTACAACTGATGTAACATAACATTTTATTTACTTACATAAAATTAAAGGACAAATAAAAATCAACTGTGTTAGTAGACTTGAGTTTGGTTTGTTAGAACGATAACGTCGTTGTCGGTCATTCCACAGTTTGGCTGCTTCATAGGAAAAAATACTTTTTTGGTACTAACTGGTCGGCTGAGTCCGCCTCTATTGTTTGCCTGGCATCGTCTGCTTTTATTGTAAACGCATGTCCTTCGCGGTCCAGTAGTTTCAATAGGAAAATAGCCTCGCACAGGCGCCAAATATTTAGGTCACGCGATTTCATTTTCACTTACTGACAGAAGCTTCAGTAAATGAAGGAATTAAATTCAGTAAATTTCGGAAAACACCATAAATAGTAATGCAGATGGTATGGGCGAACTTCTACGCTGATTGGCTGTCCGAAGCTGTTGATACCAGACTTGTTACTTGCATGTTTCCTATTGGCCTGTTTGCCGGCTAGCAGGGCAACCGCCGTATGCTGATTGGCGGTAGGCGTTTCCGCCATGTTGCTGGCCAGTGAAGCCATTTTTCTGGCGTGTGTCACTGAGTTTGCCGTCCTACCGACTACTCCGCTTCTGTGTTCCTAAACATTCTGTATCCTTGGTAGTAAAAGAAGCTCTGGTAAGTTGACACTTGTGTGCATTCATCGATGACCACGGCCATCCATTTCAAACAGATACGCCAGATAGCAACATCGTTCGAGATACGTGTTAATGGAAACATTGCCAAGCAATTCGCATTATTTTGAAACAGTTACAAATGATTTTGACGGACTTATTTACAGGTACTGCATTGTTATGACATGGCATCAGCAGTCGGTCAGAATGAACGAAATGTGTTCTGTGTATAAAAATTAAATACTTAGTTAAATTTATGTTTATCGAAGACGACATTTTGTTTGATAACATGAAAACATCAGACGTATTTCGCAGTTTTACGTAATCGGTACACGGACACCAACGGTTCCTCCAACAAGTGTTAATATTTACACTTAGGAACAGACAAAAAAATTCATTACAAAAACAAATAACAAACGTTTTTGCATCAAGTTACTCCTGGCATAAAGCCTCCACATTGAAGAACACTGACAAATTGTTACAGTTACCGAAATTCTTTACGACTCAAAGCAAAAGAATGTATTTATTTTAAAATGCGATCTACGTTTCGCTGCTGTAACGCAGAAGCACTGAGTCATCAAGGCGGCTAAAAGAGTGTTTGTGATAGTGAGGGAGAGAGGGTGGGTTTACAGAAGGGGGTTGTGAGCGAGGGAACTTGCTACATTCATCGTCCAGTCGCTAGGATTAGCCTATTTACCACGGAGTGACAGCTTCAAATAAACGCGTTAAGAGGGCCAGCAAATAATGAGGCTGTGCGGGCCGGCAAACACCCTCAACGGCCCCCGCCCCCGTCCAACGTGACGTGAGGGCGACAGCTTGGGACCCACATCTCGATTGAGCCAATTGCATGAAGCATCGTCGAACATGTAGCTCATTTGGGGTAACATTGTACTAGGAATGTTCTTTTATATAATGACTTTGTGGCCTCCAAACATTATGCTAACTCCATGATTAACAAATTAATTCATCAAGAACACAACCATAGCCGTGAAATCTGAAATACTTCATTTGAAATTAAACTAGACTAGTGGTACGAAGTTGCCCTGCCCTTAATAAAGTTACCCCAAATAATTGTAACTACCGTTGGCTTTCTTTTGTCTGCGTCACAAAATATCATAAGGCTATAGAAATAACAGCTTATATTAGCTATACGTGATAAAGTGGGCATTATTAAAGGTCATGGTAAGGTTAATTCTACAACAGGTTAGAAAGAAAATACGTTTTCTTATGGGAGAGTTTGGCACAGGAAAAATTTCTGCCACTAGTTTCGCTTCAATCTCTAAATGACCAAATAAATACGAAACCATGGTAATAGTAAATTTAAATAATCTTGGAAATTTTATTAGTCATTCAATTTAGTTTTAAAGAGAAAAGAAACCAATTTCGCGTTTTAAATTATCAACTTAACGTAACTTAAAATTCAGGAATGCTCTGTGATTGGTCAGTTTGGTGCATTAGCGATACCAGCGCTCAAGTGGCAGAAATGTTCCCTGTGCCAAACTTATAACATTGATATTTCTAACCTGTAGTAGAATTAACCTTAGTCATGGAAGACAACAATTTACACCATCATGTTTATATTTTCAACCCCCAAAGCGAAAAGAGGGGTGTTGTAAATTTAACGTATGTATCTCTGTGTGTCTGTGGCATCGTAGCTCCTTAACGGATGAAGCTACTTTGAATTTTTTTAAAGGTGTCTTGACTTAGCTATGAATCAAGAAAATATGTTCAGCCGTTTGAAGATCATCAGCTCTTTTCTGGTGTTGAAGGTTGTTGTGGTCTGATCGATTAAAAATTTAATATCCTGTGAGTCGAGTATATTTTTTGAAATTTAATTTAATATATCTTGTGCTTGTATATTCGAATGAGATATTTTTGAAAACATGAATTGTGACTTAATGTTGCTCTTATATAAACATTTTTTTATCTGCCATAGTTTTTGCATAATGGATAGTCAAAGTCAAAATTTGCATTTAAATACGACACTAAAACCAAATAATTTAACGAACCGAAATAATTCGCGCTTAGTAACGATGTAGTAGGTTACGAATTTTCCTACATAAACCCACAAAAAAAATTTATTTGTATTAAAAAAACTTGAATTTTTAATAATTTTTATTTCAAATTTCATAATTTTTTTTTGTTTATGTATAGAAGATCTTATAGCTACGAGGCAGAGCTAAATATGTAGCCTACACGTAAGACCTTGAAACAAGCTATAGTGTAACGGTCTTTTTACAATAATAATAATAATAATAATAATAATAATAATAATAATAAGTGGCTCAAACTATGCCGCAGACAGCATGAAGGCAGAGAGGTCACGCAGTTTAATGTCACCATATGAAGGACCGTGGCCAATGAAATCATAGTTTGCTTACAACGGCAATGCAGACTTTCTGCCACCAAAATATATACAATATTCATGGCAAAGTGCTTTAAAAGCCCTGGTAATTTTTCCTCCTTGCAGTAAATTTGTATTCTTTTACTGTTTGTTACGGCCTCGCTTTCTAGTTCTACAGTGGTTTCAAAAAAAAATTTTAACGCAAATTAATACATATGTCAAAAATTCATTCTTACAGTTTTAACACTTATATATCATCGTTTGTATCTGAATTTTTCTGTTGCAATACACCAAACGGGTTCTTAGACTTTTGCCCCGGAAATACCACATATTTTGTTGTCAAAATAAGCCAAAACTAAGGAAAACAAATTTTTGCTAGCAAACGGTACATTATTTTAAAAAACGGTCTGGCAAAATTGTGATTGTATGACTGTACACAGTCTCAAATTTTTTCAAAGCATTTGGTTAAAAAATATTCGAGTTATTTGCAATTGTTTGAAATAAATGAAAGATCTCGGCCTTAATATAAACATAGCAGTGTAGGTAATAAACATAATAATCAGAGACGGTGGGAATTCGCGAGAATATTTCAAACAAAAATATTTTCCAAAACATTGTAGTGTTTATGTCTTGTAGGATTGGATGACGGTTATAGGTAGAGGCACAAATATTTCGCGTATTAATCTGGTAACAGCCTAGACTTCTCAGTCCTATAAACGCATTGGCCAAAGTCGAGTATCCATTGGTTCCTAACCGTACAAGTGGGTAGCCGCACAACTTATTTTATTATTTACTACTGGCTTGCAACCTTGGAAGGTGTGTCAAAACATCTGTCGTTTAATCGCAGAAGTTACAGTGATATATAGGTTATTGGCGTTCAACCTGGCCTACAATCAATACGCGAAATACTCGTGCCTCTAGTCATATGTAGGGAAAGGAATATTTCGACTGTTCAATGACCTGCAAGTTAGAATCCATTGTCCTGTATATAATGAGGCCCCGACTATTTGTCAATTAGCTGCTACTCGCTGGAACAACAGACAAAGAACGAATAGCCGGCACTTTGTTATGCATAGGATAATGGATTCTAGCATGAGAGTTACTGAACTCGCGAAATACTCCTTTCCCTATAGTTATAGGTAGAGACCTGAAAAATTCGTGTTTTCTTTTACTCACAAGCTAGAATGCCAACAACTGTACGTTTGAGTCAGTTCCGCAGTTGGTCCTTGACTTATCTGACACCTTCCGACAGTCGCTGAGCCAATAACAAAAATTCAACTAAACGCAGGCTCATTTCACTGTGGAAGCGAGAAGCTAATGAACACCTGCGGTATGCCTGAGTTCACATACATTCTTGGAGGCTAGTCTACAGAACATTGAACCCGCGAATTTTTCCAGTCCCTAGTTATAGGTAGAGGCCCGGATATTTCGCGGGTTCAACACCCAACAGTCTAGACTCCACAGTCCTGTGTGCACTGTCCTCAGCTATATTTGTTCATTGGCTGCTGCTCCAGTGAGTGAGCATTTGAACATTTTACGATGTAGCGCAGGAGTCCGTGAGCGTTTTTACGCATGTCCGCCATTGGTTCAGAGTCCGCAAGGTCACGTTTATTAAACAATGACCCGATCGAAATAGTTTCCAACATGTACATGACTTAGAAATCCAACCTCTCCTCAGTTGAATCCGCGAAATTTCCGGGGCTCTAGTTATAGGTCACGGTTGAGCTGTTTGCAGAGATAACACAAACGTTCAGTAGATGTACACCAGAGTTATCATTGGTCCAGTTGAATGGAGACACAAATAAGAACGTCGGACATGAACACGTAACACAGTAGTCAAGCAGACAACTCATACCGCGACTGAGCGAGGTGCAGCACTGGTAAAACATTCACCTCGCATTCGGGAGGACCCAAGATTCGATCCCTGGCTACGGCCAGCCTGATTTCGGTTTGCCAGGGTTTTCAAAAATCACTCCCGTTGACTAAGCATACTCTGCTTATTTACGGTTCCCTATTATTTATTTAGTTTTCTTTGACAGTCATTTCATTTCGCAATGGAGTATGTCTCAGCAACTAAATCCAGACTTCCTTCCAGTCTACTCACTTCATAGATAACACAGCACGCCGCATAAACACTTTCTCATGCTGTTCAAACCAGCAGGCATGAATTACCTAGTTTCCAAAATAACAATAAGCTGTGTCAGTCACGGGAGCGACTCGTGTGATAAAACTTGAGCCCGAGTTTGAACA
>PNEQ01123555.1:14875-49215 GCA_003012365.1 Medauroidea extradentata
GGGGGGGGGGGGGGGGCAAGATTTTGTTTTCTGACGACAGTGACCTTGTTGTATCTTTTTTATTAATTAAGCATGTATAAATTACATACTTTAATAATAAAACTTAAGTTTTATGTCCTTAAGTTAGCATTACTTACATTTAAAAACACAAAAAATATATTTATACACAAAAACTCCAAATCCAGGGGGGGGGGCATTTGCCCCCCCCCCTGTACCACCAAATGACGCCCCTGCCTTCTTCACCGACAAATCAACTCGCTCTTTGATTGCAATATTACTGAAATAACAACTCACAGTCATAACCACGGACCCATATTTTTGGTGAAATTATTTCTGCACCAGTTTGTCAGTACCTAGTGTACATCTGTAGCTTTTCTTCATGGTTAGTAATAGGCTGTATTTAACTGTTACGTGTATTGAGGTTGCGGTCTACAGCAATTTTCATAGCCATATTTTTATTTTCATTTTAGACATAAATTGTTACTAAATTTTGCTGTTATGAAAGAATTTTATCTCTCATAGTTTTTGCATGACTCATAAACTTCAGAATTGGCATGGTACGCCGGTACAGTTTTATATACGCCAGTAAAACCAACTGACATAACAGAGTAAAAAAAATTACAGTGGATAATAATGTTGTAGACTGCAACGTATCCTATATAAAACCTAAAATATAATATTTTTGTATTGAAGAAAAAAAAAATTAGAATAAAAAAAAATTGAAGAATTTTTGAAAAAAATATATATATATATATATTTTATTGTTTTTATATAAGTTATACTAGACATTGTAGCCCACGTCGTTATTTACAGTAAATTTTTCCAGTGTGGTATGTCGGTTGATTTTAGTGGCGTACAAAAAACAGAAACACGCAAATTTTG
This sequence comes from Medauroidea extradentata, assembly GCA_003012365.1. Classification (NCBI taxonomy): domain Eukaryota; kingdom Metazoa; phylum Arthropoda; class Insecta; order Phasmatodea; family Phasmatidae; genus Medauroidea; species Medauroidea extradentata. The sequence continues at coordinate 15,758 of PNEQ01123555.1, forward strand.
ACTTTCATTAATAACTATGCAAAAAATATGAGGTAAAAAAATATCATAAGAGCAAACTTTACTCATAATTTATGTATAAAATGAAAAAATCTAGTTAAAAAATAAAACTATGATGATGAAAATTTCTGTAGACCGCACCTTTAATGTTTTACTGCCTATCACAAATGTGTGATATCGCAGGAACGTCCTTCTGATTGGTGAGGTCAAATCAGAAACGACTTTGCAAAAACACATGCTGATATTAACAATGAAGCAGAACTGCAGAGGTGCACATAAGGTACCGAAACAAGTTGATCCAGAAATATTTTCACGAAAATCAGGAATCCCCAGCAGTAACTAGGCACCAGTGGCGTGTGGTGATGTGTTGCAAGGTAAGCTGCAGTTGTTCTCGACTGTACTTGATTACTTCCTCCGGCAAGCCTCAGCCTTTCAGACATAGTTGTGCAGCAGTCGTCAAACTACGTGAATAATTAAGGGGAAGTAATATTATGCGTGTTCAATTACCTGCACTCTAGAATCCACTATCCGGTGCATACTCAAGATCAGGCCATTTGTCTACTAGTTGATACTCACTGGAACGACAATGCACAAATAGATGAGGTTTGATTATGCATGGAACAATGAATTCTAGCATGTGGTCATAGAACTTGGGAATTTTTCCTTTTCCTACGTATAATGGGTGCCTTGCAGCTAATTCGTGGTCGCATTACGTTCTCTTACACCAGTATAGTACTGTACAGCACTGAGCAAATGCCAGCTTACCTTGCAAATTCTCACCAAATGCCACTGCAAGTGACCGCTGATTTTCACGGAAAGATTTTTTAGCGACATGTTTTGTAAGCGTAGACCCTTCTCATTTTAATTTTGTTAAATTACCTTTTAACTGACTTAACTGGATACCCTTACAGAAAATGCAGTAGTGTTTATGTAGCATGAGTCCTGTGATGTTTGTTTTAATACATGACTAATAACACTAACTAATGATAAGCAACTACGTATTGGCATGTAACGTTAATGTTCAATAGATCGTTATATGACAGTTTCAATGCCTTACATACACATTTGCAGCTCTGCTCAATGCTCTGTGATTGGGTGTTTTTAACTATCACACGCCTTAGGGTTCTATCCGCAAATCACAGGCATGTGGCACAGTCAAATGACAGACATCTACGCACAAAGACATGCTGCCAATAACCATGAAGCACAGCTGAATACGTACACGTAAGGTATTGAAACAAGCTGGTACAAAATTCTTTTCACGAAAATCAGGTCACCCTAACCATAAATAATAATAATAAAAAAAGGCCTTGTTACAACTGACTAATATTAATATAACCAGATGTTTTGGTTTGTTATCCAATTAGTTTTGAAAACTATTCATTTTTGTTACCAGCAAAAATTAATTTTTGTTTATTAGCACTGAATCAAAATACTTTCAAAAACTCATCTCCGTGCTACAATCCACGTACTTATTTTTATAATTTATCTTACTATTTTGCTTGATTTTGGCTTATTTTCATAACAAATTTGCTGATATTTTGGGTGCCAAAATCTGAAAAACTATGAGGTTTATAGTTACCAACAAAATTATGTACAAACTATGAAATAATTGTGACAAAACAATGTTAAGGATTCTTCGATACAAAGGTTATGTACCTTTAAAAATAAAACTACCGATCATGGCCTTATAGCTTGGGCTCAAGAGAAAGGAGTGATTTTGGGTGAGTGTGGAGTGATGGACAGTGGAAACAAGAGTGCTTCAAGAGAACCTACCAGCCAATGGCAGAGTCAACCTTGTTTCACACATGCAGCAATCAAGAACAAACTCGTAGAGAATGCACTTTCAAAGACCTTGTAATTTTTTTACCTTTCACAATTTTGGATATTTCCACTACTGGCTAATATAAACAGAAATATATGTAATGTATTGATTTCACTACATTCAATATTCAATGCCTGAGGAAACAATAAAACATTACCGTTGACAAAACAGTCAGCAAGAGTGCTCACTTATCAGTATACAATCTGTAGTCACAATAAAAGAGCCAGTATTCTGCAGTATTATGGGCTCTGGCAACTTAACTTATGGCCACAAGTGTAAAATGGAGAGTGAATATTAAAAACTGAATTCACTTCTCAATACAGTACATATATTTTGAAGATAACTCTTTGAAGCAAATTTGTTAAATAATACTGTAGGCCTAACAGGTAAGATAAAAAATAAATTATGTACTAAAATTTTTGACAAAATTGCATTTTACAATTTTTATTTTAGAAATAAAATACAGCATCAAAAATTACAAAAAAAAAAAAAAAAATTATCAAATTCTCCCATATAGCAGTACTCGAAAATTCTACGTACACTACTTTTTATTCAAAAGCATTGTGATTAGCATAAATGTACTGGGATGTAATTTCATTTACTAATGCTTGCCTGCTTAATACCGTGGCCATGTACTAGAGAATCAGAGCCCAAAGAGAACTACGTATCTAGTATGTGTACGAAATACGTTGTAGTGCATCATGCCTGTTCTGTTCTATGTGAAACTGTTAAACCTATTCCCAATACATTTATCTACGTAAATAAACACACTTCAAACTATGTTTCCACGATTGTAATAAAATTCTAAAAATACCGCAACGATTCATAATTCACAAACCAGAAGCCTTGGTTGGCCCTTACAACACACCATCATGAAATGAAATTGTAGGATCATTGATTTAAGTACCACAGAAAAAAAAACTATAAGGAAGACAATGCGTACAAGTTAAGCACGCCGCATGTAGAAGCAATGTGGTTCTCAAGCATGGCAGTGTGGCCCTATTGCTCCCCCTGTTACAAGACGTCCTTTAATTTGGGAAAACCAAGTCCAATACAGGTGCCTCTTACAGGTGGCTACTACCAAGGCCTTCAAGTTATGTACAGAACTTCAGCAGATAAGATGAATTATGATGTGCTCGCTGTGCCATTCTTGCCACAAATACATCAACTCAGGCAACCAAAACAAAGGACAGCCATTGCAAGTGTAAGCTTCTTATGTGTTTGTGTGCATTTGTGATTCTTGCAAGGTGTTATTTTAATATTCTGTGTGTATATTTAATATATTGCAACACAGGGATAAAAAAACTTGGCCTGTAATCGCCAATGGGATATTACAGCATTCTGCAACCTTCAAGTACGTACCTGTATGCTGTGACGTCTTTTAATTTAAGTTAATGTTGTTTGTCGGCTAGCTCAGTATCCGTTGATGTGACAAGCGATCAGTCCTTAAATCACCAGATGATAAAGAAAGGAGCGATGAAATTCAATGTGGAATACTGGAACATAGTACAAGGTTATTAAATATGATTATGGGACCTCATTATAAAATTGAGCTAACTGTACTAATCTTGTGTCTAGGTTGCCAGAAAAGACAAACTACGGATTTAGTTATTAACTGAATTAGTTTTAAAGAGGTACTTAATCAGTGTGACACTGTAAATAGATTCTCTAATATCACCAGGGCCGGATCTTGGGGTTTGTAGATCAAATTTATGTCCTATTAGTTACTGCAACCATTACTGAAAATTAATGTTCAAAACACTCACAATATACCTGACTTTGGCTTCTTGATTATTCTTCCATTGATAATATTTGTATAGCAAACATGATGAGGTTGCTGGGAGGAAAAACTAAATAATTAACAACAGCAAAACTTCAAATGATCACCATTTCTTACATAACTGAAATATATTTGCCATCTTGTTGATTACAAATCATAGAGAAAACCTTCCTTTAACAGTTCAAACGCAGATAATAAATGCATAACTCGGATATTCATAGAAGTAACATAATTTCACAAAGCTTAATTTAAAGTGGCTTGTGGCCATGAAAAATTACATATACTTCAAAAATTAAAATAGGAAACAAAACATTAATTTTTCAATCAAAATAGATGATTAAGGATGAACAAATATTAAAATAAACAAAATTAAACTGTCAGGACGTCCAGCTGTGACAACGCTAAAAAGGTCAACAAATACTGAAACATTTCAAACTCAACACAAACACACTATGCAGTCTGCAAGTTGTAATTATGGTAATCTTGTAACAAAACTATGCCCTGGTAAGGAATTTAAATCTGGGAGCTAACCAAATATTTTAATTGTTTTAGTAATTTTTAGTAAGTGATATTGTTTGTTTTGCAGACATACACTGTGAATATTTTTACAGTAACAATAATTTTTTAGCTTTCATAGGTTTTGTATAATTTTACATCAAAGTCCAAATTTACATCAAATGGGTTAGCACTAAAAAGGAAAACCAACTGACTGACTTACAGAAATGAAAAAATTCACACTGAAAAACAGTGTCATGGAATGCTAAATCTGAAATAAAAAATTAACTTTCTGAATTTTTATAAAATTAAAAAAAATTCAGTATAGTTTTTATACATATCTTGATGTAACCTGTGACAAAGTTCTTCTGTATGAACTACAGTATTTTGATTCTGTAAGTCACTTGATTTTCCTTTCTAGTATAAAACTGTTTTATGCTTATTCAGACTTTGATATGTCATTACACAAGAACTATGAAAGCTAAAAAATTTTAATTACTGTAAAAAAATAGTTACATTATGTTTACAAAATAAACTACGTCTCATACAAATATCAAAATTATTGAAACAATTAAAATTTTTGGTGAACCCCTCCTTTAATCTGTAAAAATGTCATGCAAAAGCAGAGATAATTTTAAAAGGAAATCACATTCTATGTGATAATAATCTTCAATAATTACAGCACATTTTATAACATACATATGTATAAAAGGCACAAATACATTAGGTTCATTTATAGCAGGTGAGAGGAAACTGTTTCATACCCTATTATATTTTCTACTGATTCTTCTGTTGAAGTTCTGATTACTGTAATTTATTAAAAGTTTGAAATTACTGTCACGTCTTTGATGGGACAATAAAAAAGAGCTATGTCTGACATATCTGGGCACTGAATCATGGGTACCATTACCTGATTTTGCACACACAGTGCCAAGGAACAAATAGCAACAACAATTTTGTTTAATTTAAATTACACAAGCCCAGCTCTATAAATACAAAGTTTTTCTGGATGTATTGTTTAACAAGAATAGGATTCTAAATTTGGTAAAGAAATTACTGTATTATATTCCATATGGTCATTGCTACGAATGCAAGAAAATAACTGCGAAAATAATGAAAAATAACACTGTTTTTCAGTTTCCTTATCCAGTTTCTATAAGAGGGAGAAAAAAGTACAAACACAATACATTTGTGTAGTTTTTTTATTACATGAAATTAAGTCCTGCTGTTATAGGTGCACTATTTATACAGTACAGCATAAGGATGTTTGCACCGCATACAGTATTTGTAAATTTTTTTCTTTGACAATAACCCAATGACAACACTAGTTGTCCCTCCTCCTCAAATTAACCACAACCCAAATTCCAAATGGAAAACTATAAAATGCTTAAATTTTAAGAAATATTTTACCAATGTTAAAGGTTTTGGGTCAAATGTGCATTGAATATACAGATTTTTTAATAATATTTTGTACTGATTCACATTCAAATACTTTAAAATTGGCTGCACTGTCAAGTGACATTGATCACAAACATTTCCTATGTGGCCTCCTCCCCTCCCCTTCATTTTTCAACAAGTTCTAAATATGTCACTGGTCAATAACCATGATTCTTGAGAATACAGGACACGGTTGTCTGACTGAAAGATCTAGACTAAGGGCCGATATTTTAAACCTCTTTCGAATGACAACCAACTGCTATCCCCATAGAGAAAGCATTGGTGAGCAGTTGGTTGTCATTCGAATGAGGTCTATAGATACGGCCCTAAGTCACTCAGGGGATGTGCCTGGGTTTTTACAGTGATGAATCTATAAGGCACTCGATAAAAATAAATTAATTAATAAAATAAAATTACAGTAAATACATTTTAGAAATTCAGGACCAGAAAAATATAAATGGAGCACATCCAATCCCAACTCGTCACTCAGGCACCAAGTCTTCAGTCTCAGAATTCCTAGAGTAAAATAGTAGGTATGGCTCAAACCACCACATATCTGGCACCCTCATGATACCAGTTTGCCACATTGAATAAGCTATTAAACAATTACGATGTTGGAGTATGTCTTGCAAAACAAGTTTTGTTTTTAATTGTCATTTTAGCAGTCCTATATTATAATTTGTTTTTGCATAACCTGTATGGCATGTTAGTCCAACTGACAGCCCACAGGCTGAATGAATACAGCAGGTGGCAGAATATTTTGTGACCCCTGTCTCGCCACCAAACATAAAAAACCCAGAAACTATAACTATAGAGAGCAGATGTTTACAATATTGAACCTGAATAGTATCTCGCAGCTCGCATGATGTTCACTACCAACGAAAAAGATCACAGTCCAAGTGAGTTTGCCATGCCTGCCGTAGGGTCACCTTCACACTCTGTTAAAAATTGAGGACTTAACATTCATAAGGGGCTATGTGCAAAAGGTAAGTTTCGAGATAATGATGAAAGCAGTATATTGCGACAAACAAATGAACAAGAAACTATCCAAATGTGTTCACATATTTTTTACAATAGGAAAGAAGTAAATACGAGCAATCGAACAGTAATCAATACAAAACACTTATGAACATCAATATATATTTTTTCAACGGACTAGAATGCGTTGATGATACTCCATTCATATAATTGTGCTGATTTACTGCGCGCATGAATATCACTAGGAGATAGCACTTTAGGTATGTCTTCGACCTAATGTTTTAACACCTTTCTATGGACCTAACTCATTTTTGTCGAAAATGGTACTTAGCCCCTTTTGAATGTTAAGTCTTCAATTTTGATACAAAAATGCCATAGTTCCTCTTCCTTTAAACTGAAATAAGTTGAAAAAATTAAATTACAAGATTATGTAAACCACAAATCTTAAACTAATATTTGGCACAAAAATGAATGAGAATTGTTTCAAGATGCAAAAATACTGCAGCAAAACATTTTAAGCACAGCAAAATATATGAGAATGTTGTTTAAAGAAAATCTACTAACCACTACAGTGTGCTAAATAGCCCTAGCATTATTTAGACAAAGTGCCCTACAACAGCTGATTGAGATCTATGTATCACGACACACAATAGCAAGGAATACACAAAGAGATATCTATGTATATATGCTTGCAGCTATATACATGTTTCCACGGAAACAAGTGTTTCACTTTGCTACATGTAATTCTGCACACTACCAGATGAAAATATTTTCCCATGACAAGCATCCAGAGTTATCAAAGACTGTTAACTCCTACATGATACATACTACAGTAATTTGTGCCCTGTACAATGTTGGGTGGTTTTTTATTTACTCACGAACATTGAATTGCAGGTGTAATGAATTTATGGAAATAAAAAAAAAAAAATTAAAGCTGTACCTTGGTATAAAAGGACAATGGTGGTGTAGGAAAGTAGGTTCACTTTCCAGCAGCATTGCCCTGATTTCCATACATGGGAAACATGATGAATGTTACAGTTGGACAACAGCTTTTTTTGGGGATTCATCATTGCTCCTTCCTTTGCATTCTGTTGCTGCCCCATTCCCATTTCACCTCACAGGGTGACAGGTGTGATCTTAGGGGAAATTGTTCTGCCCTATTTTCATCCCGGCCTTCTGTCATTCAAGCATGATCCTGCTCGACAGTAAAAAACAATGTGAATTTTCATTTTTACCTGATAGAAAAACAAAATCAATAAACCTGTCATACCATTTGTAACAGATACATACTTGTCTATGAACTTTCATATACATACACACAAAATAATAATTGTTATTCTAAATACAGATATATCCTTGCCTTTGTAACAGTATGAGACCAAATTAATGGTCACCAGCGACAGCAACTATAGTTTGTACGTTGGTTACGGTGGCGTATCAAGTCAGAATGTCCGTCACCTCAGTCTACATACCTGTGACTTGAAGGGAAGACATACTACTTGAAAATAAAAAGGTCAGGAGGCATTATTCGAACATACTTAGGTAAGAGTACAGCAACAATAGTCCCTACATTAAAACTTTTATCATTACTCACTAACACAGTTCGAAAGAGGGAATGATTACATTTTGTACAATGATTTTAAACGATATCACAAGTGTAGAGTACGATGAAAGTTTCCTGCCAACCATTGAACAAAACCAGTCTACATTACTCTAAGTGCAAAACAAAATAATGCATGCACACACACACATATATATATATATATATAAATGTTATGTTGGTTTGTGTAAGCTTCAAAAACTCAAAAAGTTCTGCACCGATCGAGCTGAAATTTTAGCATGATATATAATCCGCATCAAGGATTGTTTTAATTTTTATCTAATTTGCGACCGTGGAAAAAAAAGCGAGGAAAACACTCGCTGACAACTCAGATATTGTATAAAGTTTGTGGTGTGGAAGGGGTGGGGTTACGGGTTTGTATCCCGTGCAAGACTTTGCAATGGGAATTACATGACATCATACAAGCGTATTGCGTGCGCTCTTTACACTGTTATTGAGTACGTTAGCAGTTAAATGCCGGGCAGCTGTTTTGCGGTGGAAGCCGCAGCTGGGCAGCTGTTTTACAGAGAAATAAAGATGAATTAAAAAAAGAAGTTCTGCAATTAAAGTACGCTTAGCGCAGTGGACTGGACAAATCTGTTTGTATTTGATGTTTTAAAGATAAACAGTGAATATAGTATAATATAGAATATAGTATCACCATCAATTAACACGTAACTAAAAGTTAGTTACTCTTTTCTGTAGTACACGCGGGCGAAGCCGCAACGGGACAGCTATTTGTTATAAAAATGCATGCTTCTTGAAGGAAATTCTGTACGAAAGCACCTATTGCCCAAATAACTGGACGACTGTACAGCACATTTACACAGACAAGATAATTGCACACAATAAAATGTGTAGGTCATCACCACACATTAGAAGAAAAAGTCATTTGCAGCCCCCACCCAACATCAACATGATGAGCAAAATGCTGCTTCACATTACCTGTCAAATTGTCTGGAAAGTGTTGTGGCAATGTTTAGTGTTGAAATCCTATTAGAATTCAACTTCTGTTAGCATTTTCGGATGTAAATAATAAAAATTGAAGATATAAATAATCACAGGTGCTTGATAGTGGTAGGAGTGTATAAAGAACTGCATATATAAATGAAGTATTAAAGATTTAAGTGGTTTCCATTTACTTAAATGGGCGATATTCTCAATTTTTTTGTAATAAACTATGCTCTTATTTGAATTACAAGTTTCAAATTTACACGTGACTAGGCAATCAAGTACACAGCTGCCACCAAGGCAAAGTAAATGTTTACAAAAATTTATAACAGTTATGTAAACATATTCCTAGTACCATTTGGAAAAACCCCAAGTTCAACGAGTAAAATAGAAAAAAATAATTCGACTTCTTTAAGCAGTTATGTTTATCTCAAGTATATATTGACTCCAAGTTTACCAATAAATAATCTATACAAAAACAATATACCATTGCTAGCCCAAAATGCAAAGACATCCCCAACATGGGTATAAAACAATCTGAAATACTAAGTTGGCCCCTGAAAGTTACACAAACCAAGCGAGCAATCAAACATTTTACGGCCCGAGAAATATAAACAACTCTCTCTTAACCGCAATCATTAATTCCCATTATCAACATGGAACCTTCCTCTGGCATAGTAACAGCCAATAAATAGAATTAAATTACGTAACTTAAGCAATCCTGAGCTCTCCCAAATCCCCCGGCCATCTCTGCCTTTCCCGCGTCTGGCACCAGTATTTATACCAGTCCTTGCCACCTCCCCTGGATTGTTGACCAATGAGAAGCATCTCGAAAGTTCTTGGAGAAGGTCGTCGAAATCACAGCGCCAAGACGGACATGTGGTGACACCAAGAAACACCACTGCAGTTGGCAGCCAGGAGAACGTCGCTCCCGTCAGATGATGTCAGGTAGCTCGCCAAATCAGCAAACAGGCGGGCATTCAAACTAGCCCCTGGCTTCGGTAATCTTCGGCAAGCTTCGGCACGGGGTTCGGCTGATTACGCCAAGCCAATGAGCGCCTAACGCATCGACGTCATCACCAGCAAACAATTTGGCGAAGGCATAATGAACAGCAGTGAACACGCCCCACGTCATTTCGCTGCATGAGGTCTTGAAGCCAAGTTGACGGGAAACAGGGCCGCCCAGCTGGTATCGCCATTGTTCCTCGCCAGGAAACTTCGTTGTGTCTCAGCCATGAACGCAACTAGGTAGGAAATCCAAGTACACAAATTCCCCCTCAAGCAATGCAATTGTAGGACACGGACTTAACAGTTCTCAAAAGTAGAGAATATAGCAGACGGAAAAGCTGGTAGTATTCTGTAGGTTGAGTTAGATTAGACTCGCCTCACTACTATCAGCCAATAGACGAAAGTTACACATTTCCCACTGTACTTGGTTTTCAGTGACATGGTAATATTTTGTCAACAACAAGTGAATAAACGCAATGTAAACATTTGGGGAACAGAACACCCGCATACTATCACCAGACATGCAAGAGAATCTATTGCCCTCTTTTTGCAACAAACAAATCCACAGGAAACTCATTTATTTACATGTTGCAAAATTTTTCAAAACTTGCAGCAACATAGTGATAGTTTAATTTTCCAGCTAGACAATGTGATCATCTTATAGCACTTACCAGTAAGAGAATTTTTGAACAACAAATGCACTCAGTGCTAGATTGAGTGAAAAGCTCTTCATTGTACAACACTGACCTTTTGGCAAACTGCTACCTCCAACTTTACTGTATGCTACTTTGTTTTGTGGGTTTCAAAAACTATTAATAGAGACCTGAAACATTCACTATCATGATAAGTCCGAAAAATAATGAGAATTTTGTTCTTTCGTGGAAGAAATACAATTTTGTTACCACTTTCACCAAATTACAATAATTCATGAATAAATCACAATTATTTTAAAACAAATTAGCCATATTTACTACTGAGATATTGTAATGTTTGTTGCAATGAGAGTCTACAATTAAAATTTATTGGCTTGTGGGCATACGCCACTGCTCATGTTTTGCTGACCAAACATGTGTTGAATGACAAAGCCATCATCACTACGAGGTGCTCAGCCAATCAGGAGAGTACATACTTGCCTCTAATTGGACAAGAGCCCAGCCATTTACACATGCTTTGCCAACAATCCAGGCTATATAAGCCCCAATTTTCTAGCGAACTTCATTCTGCCACTTATCCAGCTACACCACAGGAACCTTTTTTTTTTTTCTCTTTTTCCTTCTCTCTTCTTAGATTACGGCTTAGATATACCTAGGTACACCTAGGGAGGTAGACATGGCCCCAACCGCGGCCATGTCTGCCCAATCCCTCTCTACCGCGATGCACGCTTCCTCTGCATGAAACTTCCCCCTTGTAGGTGTATGGGGCTCAGCCCTGAGACGCACTTAGTCCCGCTCCTTCCCCGGGCATCCACCATAACACAGTAGATTAGGGTAGGTTAGTTGAAAAATTTGAACTTCATTCGCATCTTGGTGTTCTGACCAGCTGTGTTTCAGCCTGAAGACTGGGATAGATTGCAATCCCCAAAACGTTGCATTTTTTAGTTGGTTTTAGCTTGTGTTGTCTATTGTTCACTGTTTTTTGTCTATCTCTATTTTTTTTTTCATATTAAGAATCTGGTTCTTTATTTGTGTCTTGTCATTTGTGTCTGAGTGGTGTGTCGATATTCGACTAAATACTATCTCTAGAATTCTTTGCTGTCTAAGATAACCATTATTTTTTTTTTTGGGGGGGGGGGGGGAAACCAGACAGAATTCATCTGAGATTGCATTTTTTCTATTTTTGTGTGTGTTTTATATTTGTTTTTACTTGTTCATTTTCGTACTTTGTCATTCAACACAGGTTTGATCAGCAAAACATGAGTAACGGCATACTTCCACAAACCAATAAATTCTAATATTTTCTACTGTTATAATAACTATATTGTAATATATACATAGCTATATAGCATAATTTAACAAAGTATGTATTTAGAGGTTATTGTGATACATGTCGCCAAACTTGCGATGATATTGACTGAATGGCATTTGGTGTTTCATACATAGTTTCAGCTTTCAGATTCATTTCTAAGTTGAAAATGTCAAAAGTGAGTTTTGTACCTAAATTTTTAAGATACAAACAATCCAGAACAATACGTTTCTGCTCATCACAGAGCTAATTAATTTTACTTGACTGTCTTAACGCTTCCGATGCAAAAACACTGATGTGTAAATATTGCAGTTACGCTTGACAGGAAAGATTCCGTAGTGAAATACAATCACAGTGACAAATATGTGAATGTTCTGTGAAAATATTCAAGTGATTCCAGTAAGCCAGTTTAAAAATGCTTCTTGACTGAGTAAAATCTATAATCTGTCAACAAAAATAATTTAAATGGCAAGTACTTTTACATAATTGGGTAGGCTTTGGGACACTAGGTTAACCAAATAAATAAGTAGATACATGGTTAACATACTCAAAAGCTGGTACGTCTTGATAATAACACACACATAAGGATGAACTCATATTATTGTGTGAGTGCATAATGTTTAGCTGACTTACGCAAGTTTCATCAGGCGGCAAGTTGAGGCACACTTTTACATGCATGTATAGGTTTATTTTGATTTGGATGAACTGACAACATCCACTATAATAAAAATACAGTATTGTATTTATAAATTAAAGGCAAGTTTACAGTAGTTTCAATCAAATACTGTATCTATTGGTCAATAAAATAGCTTACCGACTAGATTTTTTGAGGATATGCCACTGGAACCTAATCCTAGGTATCTTTCCTAGAGCAGGTTTTACACTATGCAATGTCCACGCAATCTTTCAATCTTGCACTGCACCTCGTACACAAAATTCACTGAATTTCACATGCAATGCAAGCTACAATACAATATATGTGCATCGGACATGCTCTATATTTTGGTACAATGCCACAATGAACATGATCGGCAATTTTGGAGTAGGCTGTTGGGAAGTTTAACATTGTATAAACAAAAATTGAAATGGAAATGTGAGACTATTGTTTATACTAGATAAATATATAAGATAACAATTTCCTAATAAAATATAATAATAAAAGTTTAAAATACACAAAAATGACAATTGATATGAAAATACGTAATAATATGGGATTACATTTTTTTACAACATTTTAAATTCGGTGTGTGTGCAGAATGGGTCACTGAAGTGAATGAATGGCACTGTGTAATCCAAGATTAAGTGCTAGTAGAAGCAAGATGTTACTGTGACATCCAGACAGGCATCAACCAAACAGTGAACCTTTGTGAATGTTCTTTGGTGTCTTGTTACCTAAAATTACATTTACTGAATTTTGATATCACGTATCACAAATGTAATCATACACCTACTACGTATTTATTTTTTGAAAAGTTTGATACCTAACTAAATTAGTGGCAATTTTAACTGGTATCTTTAGTTTTCCGTTTAAAATAAAAAATTTTACGTAATAATAGCATGCACAAAATTCTCAATAATGAAAATCAATCAAAGACATTTGTTTGGCAGAGTAACCGTAATAGAGTTGCTTGATATTAATTATTCAAAAAGACACACATAAAATAATTGCCTAAATTTCATGAAACTAATATAACAAAAAAAATTTCTTTTAACAAAAGATTAACAAACATTAGACACAACTAAGGCAGCAGCCTGGCTGGCTTTCTAACTGCATGCAGCATGTTCGGAGGAACATTTTTTTTAACAGTAAATGTGCACCCACAATGCTTATCTAAGAAAAGAAAACACACTTAGCTAATTACGAAAATGGCTTTTAAAACACCATGCACACTGGAAACATTATTTTAAAGCCATAGAACTTGGCTAAAATCAGCTTTTTCAGACAGTTGATTCTCAAGATATAAGTACCGGATTCATTCAAAATTGAGGTCTACAAGTACCTTGGAAGTTGCTATAGTGACGCGTTCAATAAAATTATAGGGTCACAGATCATAAAGTCCCACAGTACACGTTACGTGGGAACAGTGAACATGCATTTACGACCTCAGGCGTAGAGGTGATATGACAATACATGTACCAGCTGGCATTGCTCGTAGCACCTCATTAATTTTTGCCTCACACATACACAAACACGCCCTTCACCATGTGGCCACCGTAAGAATTTTTTTAACGACAGAAAAGTATATGTACATCAAGTTTGAGTGTAAAAATTCTGAAATTAAAGTAATATATCTAACAAACTCAATACTTTTTCTTTTTTTTAATTATTAATATGTGCATCAAAAACATACAATGATTAACTAGGTAAGTTATGTGGCCAAACAATAATGCATTTTTATTGTCAGTCACCGTAAAGAAACATTTTACAAGCACTGCAAATTTGTTGAACTCAATTTTTTTGTTTCTTCAAGAATAGTACGTGCAACCAGTTTTAGTACTGAAACCAAAACTAAAGTCATAATTTTTATTGTTGTTTCGTTATACCAAATATTGTTTTGTTGCAGTTTGTATAAAATAATCTGACACAGTTTTTCTTACAAAAAAAAAAAAAAATAAACAAAAAAAAAAAAGGAACTATATGTCAACATATTTTATTTACACATGAGATTATTACACAGTACTGTACTGTATTTCTATCACTTATCACTATATCACATTTGGTGAATAAGACCTTGCTGGCCCACTAATGCATACAAGCACATTTGTCCACAAATTTTTGCACACATCATGCAGCATTCAACAAACAATACGAAGACAACATAACAATGGGTGGTGAAAATAAATGAGCAAATGAAAGACACTGTGGATATGCGCAGGAATAAAAAAATTATTCGGTGGTGTTTCTGGATGTGCTGCCACTCTGGGTTCACATTCACGAGTCCCTTTTGACAGTCACTTGATCTGCCCTGGAGAACTGGACACTTCCAGGCCCGCCTTCTCTTTCAACTGGAACTTTTTTCTGATTTCTTCATTTTCAATAATTAATTTGTCAGTCGAGTACAGGTGACCTATCAAAACCTATAAAAAAATGCATACAGATAAAACAAAATTACAGCATAAAACTGATAATTTTAATCATGTTAAATAAACATGTGCTTCATTATGCTCACACAAAAATTGTTAACCAAATTATGATGCAGTAAACGTTTACTACATTTACCAGCAATCTAGGTAGATACTTGCATTCCCAACTGAGACAAATTATAACCAAGATTGTAAACTGATAATTTGACAAAATTTTTTAAAGAAATTTCATTCTGTCTGTTTAAAAAAAAATTAACAGCTTTTCCCTCACAAACAAGGCACAAATATTTTTATTTTCACAAGATTAAATTGTCAGTTCTTTTCCACGCAGTTTGACAAGATAGTAAAGTCCCACACATTTCTACACTGTAAAATTTTCACTGGCTTCATACAAATGAATTAAACTAGAGATAACAAAGAAGAATGATGAGAAATAATTTATATACTACCTGTTGTAAAAAAAAATAAAAATAAAGAAAGCGAGTATAGGAATGTGTTCAAAACTGAGGTACTAGAAATTCTGATTTATTGTCTAAATAATAACTCATGAGAAAAACTTATATTTTCATGGAATTTCCACAATAAACTTTCACTACAAGTACTTTAATTAAAAAAATTCTTTGTTTTTGTGAAACTAAATTTTAGTGGGGGTTCCTGCCAAAATCACTAGATCCTGGCAATAGGAATGACTAAAGAGTTATGCTTAGTACCGTTCTGCGCAGGTACATGGAGACGCAGTAGGCCTACCGCATATTTACTTTCGTTGCAGTATTATAAACTAACAAAATCGTGCTTTCCTTCAGCACACATCATTTATTTTTTGCACTTAAAAATAATCTTAACTAATTGTCGCAAAGGGGAAGGAAAAAAGACAAGGAGAGGGGGTCTGTGCAGAATGTACATTCAATGCAGCACAGAAGCCTCGTTCTTTCTGTTGCTAAGTGATCCCGAAACACAACTAGAAATTTAAAGAATGTTAAGAGATGTCTCAAGTCTGCAACACAATACGCTTCACGCCATGAGAACAATCCCGTAAACACATACAGCACAACACAACCACTTCAGATGAATAAGTGTCAAACAAACATGTAATGAAACTCTTAAAAGAACAATGAAAATAACAACCACCTTTCTAAAAGAATGACAGGTAAATAGTCATAAGCATATATCACATGCGTGGTACATGGATATTTTTAACACCAAAACAAAGCAACACGTGGTCTCACATTTTAACTACTATATCAGCACCACCAGTGACAAGTATTGAAAGCTTCAGTGCAATTAACTGTAGATACATACACTTGCTGGTATTTTACATGATACAAATTTATAGATTTATGTTTGTGAAGGAGGTCAATGATATTTGAAATAATATAAAAAATAAATAAAGCATTAATTTAGCAGCACTAATTTGCATACTGGAACAGTTCAGAACTTAATGTAAGGCCTAGTCAAAAAGTACTGTCAGTTTTAGAAATGTCATTCAGTTTGCCCGAGTAGGGCACAATTTCCACTCGAGGTCATTTGATTAATGACCCAAGTGAAAATGAATCAAGTTAATTCAATCAACTCAATGCTAACCCTGTTCAATAACACAGTATGCTCGCGTAGGCAGATCACAAAAATAGAACAAAGTGAAATGTAAAAAAGTACTAAACAGGCGTCTCTGTGTTCCGTATAATCAATATTTGCATGTAAATGCATATGTCCATAAATAACTGTTCTGGGAACCGTTTCTTTCCAGGAAAGGTAAAAATCATATTGTGTGTAGACACAACTTTTTAATTTAGTCCTATTACACGTAATTTGAGAGGAAAAAAATTAAAATGGCTAAAATGGAATCTTTATGGCGCTGATGATCAGTCATCTGAACGCAAAGCAGAAAACAATATGGCGTCTGTAGTTCAGTCCTTCAACTTTGACACATGAAAATAATAGCATACTGATACAGATATAATTTGCGTGCAGTTGGATACAACAAACGTGACCGGCTTCTGGTTCTAGGCCCGACTGTTACTCGTTCACCACTTGCCTCATCACATCTTTATGCGCAAGGCACTCACCTGGCGTCTGTCTCCCTCTGAGAACTTCTTTTAAAGCCATGAGTTTATTTTTACTCTGCAGTTTGTCTCATGATATAAAATAACGTACAACTTAGCCAACCTCTGGCGACTGAACAAACTTGGTCACATGATTGAGTAAAGTAGTTAACTCTAGCAGATTACTTTTAGCAGCTACCGGGAATACAAATCTTTAAAAGCTATAAATCTCTCATGGACTTGTGTTTGTGTCTAAAATATTTAATTACAATATTATTCTTATTTCTACCCAAATAAAAATATTTTCGCATCTCTTCATTAGGCTGGTAAATCATAATCTCCTAGGATGTCACTGGCCTCTTTTAACGTATAGTAGTTAAAAGGCATCTTGGTTCAATTCTAGCAGCAAACTAGGTGCTTAATATGTTCTTCAGTGTTTTGAAAAATATTATACATACAATATTTATTTACGAAACTCCAAAATGTATTTGTAAATTAATCAGTCAGAAAAAAAAAACACACTATTTTGGAAGCTTCCAATGCAGATAAAATTGTCTTTTCAGGCTACTGCTTCTCAGAATATAAAGATTGAATACAAACCAATATACAATAAAAGCCTATACTAAATACCGCTACAAGCTTTTCATCAAAGGAGAATGCGGTCACTGCTTAAAACCTCGCAGTAAAAGCAGTAGTATGGAAGGTCCACATGCCACTTGTGTGCCAGTATCACCCTTATCACTGCTCTGCTTTTGTGCATCAGAAGCGGGGAAAACTTCCAAGTATGCGGCCACCTTCTTACTGGCAAGTTGCTAAATTTCGAAAATTGCGTTCTTAAACAGTTTTTCTTTGAAACCATAAACACATAGTATTTGCATAGATTCAGACTTACTTGTACTCATTTTTCTTTCACAATACACACCCGTATATTCACTTGTTACTCTCAAAAGTCCCTACTTAACATTCTGCATCACCTTAATAAGATCTTATTTTTTTATGAAAAAAAAAATCATGGTCAAATTACCCTACTATAGTTTTAACATGTCTTGTACAATTAAGAAAAAATTGTACTGATATTTTTATGTTTCCAGTTTCAAAATTTCCAAGGATAGAAAGAATAACATGGAGTTTCTTTTGGCCCAAAAATGGAGAGTTGATTTATTGAAGAACTAAATTAAATTTTTTTTTTCTTTCAAGTAAGTGTACTAAACTACAGAGAATTTATTAATGACCTTGATGATCTATCTTATCTATCAGTAACATCAACACATCCATGGTCATGATTTACGTCACAAAAAATATTTACTTTATATTAATCATCACAATAGATCATAAAAGCTGTTATCAACAAAGGCTACTGTAACTATTTTTGGATATTTGTCAACCATTTTATCAGCATCAGGAAAATTTTTAATGCCACCAAATTCACCAGCCAATTTCTCTGCACATTCAATTTACATGCTCAAAATTTCTTTCACATCAAGTCATATGAGCTATATCTTTACTGAATATAGATACACAACCAAATTATGTAGCTTGCTCAGAATCTTTTACTTCCACATATTTAGGCCGTCAGCTGCTTAGCAATATCTACACTAAAAAAAAAAATTTTTTTTCATTATCAAGAAACACAAACACAACTTTGGTAATCTGCTGGAGGGGAAAAAAAAGGCAAAAATCCACTGTAGATAATTTGAGGTGTCGTTGAACCCAACTCAGTCTATCTCTTACCTTATCTTTATTACTCTACACCCATGCTAATTAGTGATGAGACTGTTGAATGATATTCCATTGCTTTAAACTATGGTTTACTTGAGTTGCACATAAATCCTGGGGAAATAGTAATGTTCAGGGCTGCCAAGTGTCAACTTTAACAACTGACACCAGCATTCTGAACGTTATGTCAACATGTAATGAGGCCTAAATTTATGTCTACTTTATTCCATATGGTCTAATTAGGTTGAGTTTCTACTACATGGACCCAATTTCACTACATTCTTCACATAATAATTACAGTTGTTTAGTTAATTATTTACTAATTTTGACCAGCAGTAAAAATCCTTTTAATTCATTTTATTTACATTACAGTGAGTTGTGAAATATTGCACCAGTAATATAGTTATCAAAAAATGTTTAATTGGTATGTCTGTTTTTTCTCCTTTAATTGACAGTGATCTCTCTGTTTAAGATAGTCCAGTTTTAACGATTCTTTCACTTTAAACAGCTGTATTTTTGGTCCCATTTAAAGTCCCAACGTACTTTAATCATTCAGTTTAAAAACTCCAATTTAAGGACGATTTTTTCTGTCCCTCGAGAGTCATTAAACTGAGAGATTACTGTATGTACCTGTCTTCCTTTAAATGAACTTGGCAGCCCTTGTTACTGGTTCCAGTTAAATTTAAAACACTTTTCTTTAACAATGCATAAACAAAACCTATTTTTTATCATTAGAGACAACAGTACTACAAATGAACAGAACAATTTTTTCGACAAGTGCCATTGCGGGCAAATGTTGCCGTAATGTAGAATAACCCCCAACAAAAAAAAATTGGGTTTTATTTTTGCAATATGGCAACATTTGCCTGCAATAGCACATGTCCAAAAAAACTGTTCTGTTTATAATATGAACCCATTGCAGCAATCATTCAAAGATCATAGTATTAGAAATGGTCATCGGATAGCTATGATGCTTTGAGTACCATTTTCAAAACTAATACTATGCAGTTACAATCTTCCAAACAATCAGTAAGTATGAAGTTATTACTGTTCTCAAATTTCTCATTTATTTTTACTGAAGATAATTTTGCTATTAACTGAACTGATGGTAACCTGTGTGCATAAAATTATAAGTCTACCTGCAATGAATGATTTCTTTTTATCAGGAAATACAAATGTACTGAACGTAAACTTCAGAAACAATTCATTTTCGTACAACTAAAGAGTTATCTGAGATACAAGTGTCTCTGCATTAAGCCCAGTACACATGGGCATCTTTCTTGTACAAGAAGGTGAACACTTTCTTGTTCACCTCGACTTGTAGCGAACTTGTATCGTGTGAACAGCCACCGAGCATACTAGTGACTAGCATACAAGTACTTGTATACTAGCTAGTGCGGGATAGGGACGGCACTATTTTTCATTATCTTTCTTGTACTAGTCAAATATAAACAAACAATTTTTATGCACGCACAAATGTTTCTGAACAAAATAGCTTACAAATACAAAGCATTTTAAAATAAATAGTGTCTTAGCAAAACAAAATATGTTATTAAAGGAATATTTGTTGATAGTGCGCCATGTCACTGTAAATCTGGATATAACAAGCTAGAGAAAATATTTTTACAATTTGAAGCTTATTTTTGGTGCCGGTACAATAAATATTGCACTTATTACATCCAATACTTGAAATGCAGCCTTAAAATCTGTATTCAAAATTTTAATGGTGTACACCAGATTGTACAAGAAAGTTGGCCGTGTGAACTTAGCAATTAATTTGGTAGGATGCTAGCTAGAACACTAGCTAGTGTTCTCTTTCTTGTACACATTTGATGCTCACTTTCATGTACAAGAAAGATGCCTGTGTGTACTGGGCTTTATACTTTGCAATTATGTGTGTTATTACTTGCATGTTACTAGGTGTTTAAAAACATTTATTATAATTTTACTTGAAGGTGATTAAAACAACAGACCACATATATTTTCGTGCACTTGTAGAGTGAAGATGTTTTGCTGGCCAAGCCAGTTTCTTCTGGAGGAAAATGGTGGTACACTGTAATTGGTAAGCAATGAGTGGTCTTAAGTAACTATAGACCTGGCGGCCAAGGAATGAACTAGAGTGTAGTGAGAAGTATGAAAATGTGGCAAGTATAAGTAAATGAAACCAATTTTTTATTCAAATTTTAAGTTTTGCAAGTTTCTAATAACTTAAATGCTAACATGCAGGCCTATTTAAAATTTACTTTTTACAGAACTCTCAGATTGCACACATTTGTTACAAAAAACTGAATTTTAATCGCCTGTTATTTTTGTTACCTCTTTGGAGAACTTCCACAAGGACCAATTTGTTTGTAAGATCACAATTGTTTATACATCTATACCTATTTTAGCAGTTATATTTTGACTTGTGCTCCAATGTCTGTAGTAACTGGTACTCACTCCCGAATTCCAATAATTAGCAGTTCTCAGCAAACCTTCCAGCTAACGAGCTCTAAAAAACTTGTAACACTTCCCAGCACCAAGACTATCTCCATTAAACTGAGTTACGCTTAGGGTTATAAAATTTCCACAAAAATAAGTGAAAGGAAAATAACCAGGAAAAAATCAGATTTTTTCTCCACATTTTCAGGAAAAATTTGAGAAAAAAAACTCAATAAAATAAGGAGAAAAGCAGAGAATTTGCCTGTCTGATTCACTCTGAAAGTTTACTTAGTAGCAAAGTTTAGGAATGTGGATAGATAACATAGAATTGGAAGTTTCACAAGAAGAAAATGGAAAATCATAAATTTGATAAATGTAAAACAGCAAAGTTCATCATTTAGCCAGTTGATGCAAGCAGAAATATAATTATTAATTATCTTAGTGTGTAACTTGTGAATTTGAACTACAATGGGTTTTTTGTTGTACATAATCGAACCAGTTTTCCTGACAAGACTGTAAGTTAGGTATGAATGAGTATAACTATTTCTGGTTAATTCATGTGCATATTGTTTATTTTTCTGTACCAAGTTTTATGTTACATTTACTGGTTACTTCATTTTCGTAGTAGGTTACTATGTGTATTGGCAGATAGGCCCGCACGTAAATACATAACCCATCCAGATTTGTAATTCAGAAACTGTACAAACATATTTATTGCAAATTTTTTCTTAAATTTTCTGTAATTTTCCACCTCCATGAAAAAAATCAAATTTTTTCCATTTTTATATCAAAGGAAAAAAGAACAATTTTTCCCTGCCCCACCCCCCTAATTTTACAGTATTTTTTCCAAAGTTTCAGAACCCTAGTTATGCTATACCTGTGTAGGCACAGTGTCACTGTAGAGCTTTCCTGAGCCCGCTACAGATGATCAGGATAACTGCACCGTCGCTGGATATGTAACCATAATGCAGCCCCAACATATTCACTGTGCCTTCCACTAAGCAAGCAAGTCACCATGCTCAACACACCACATGTGTTTCTGTTCATTCCCCATTGCATACTTCGGTAAAAATTCAATGGCCCATAATTCCAACATTACATATTTACTTGGTGTTTTAAGAGAGTAGCACATCATACACTATCTAAAACACATGCACAACTGCTTGGTCGCAACCACCATCTTAAAAGCAACAGTTTTAAATTTAATTCAATTATACATTTTATACTCTTGTAGTGCCTGTACTTTAATACTTCATTCCAGCCAACTCTACACTCACAAGCGTCACATAATTTGCATTAATTGAAGGCCTAGCACACATTTTTTAAGGTGTAACTCACTGAACGAGCTTAGGTCCTGGGCTACAGAACAGCTGCTGCCATTGTCAGTGCATGTTTATATAATGTAATTAAAAATTGTAAATAAAATGCATCACCATCAGCATTTTGATTTTATATGTGTTTGCCCCTGTGATATGACAGATGAGACGTTGGCATGTGTAAAATTGTGCTTCTTTTCAGCTGCATATTTGCCCACTATCCAGCCGCTTTGAGTCTCATACTTCCTTCCAACACAATGCATTTAATCTGATCCAAAAACCTTATTTTCAGTCTAACAACTCAAACTTTTTAACATTCGAATGACACGAACCCCGCAAAAGTTCCTCAACCACCCCAACTAGTTGACGTGTTTCACAACAATAAACCAGTGCAATACCTTAACATGATCTTGGGTAATAAAAAGCAAAATAATGACAAACAGACGTTTCTCAGACGAAAACAGACAGCCTGTAGATTCACACAGGCACAACCCAGTCTGAGTGTCACCTGCTAACAAAAACATAAAATAGGTACAGGAACGATTTCTCACCTGCCTTTTGATAATTTCAAGATTCTTCTTAGCATCCTCGAATGCCTTCTGTATCGCAACAGCATCCTGAAGGCATTTATTTTCTTTAAAGCTGTCGTGGATTTTTCTCAGAGCATACATTCTGAAACAAAATCAAGACAGTACTGCTTTGAACACAATTAACGTGACCTCCTTGTTGGTTGAAAATGATTTACGATTCCTCATAAAGCACACAAGCCCCTAACAGAATAAATGTTACAGACGTACTACTATAGCTCATAACATACAATCACAGAATAAATAAGTACTAACAGAAGCGACAAGATGTTTTTATCGCATTCAATTTCTCTATGGATTTTCATGTTGTCAGTGTACGTTGAAGTTTGATTACACTGAAGTTTAGTAGGACTTATTTTATAATCTGCGAGAAAATTAACAAGTAACATCAAATGTAATATTAAGTGTATAATTGAGATACAAACAAATTAGGTACAGTATTTCTTGAACTATGCGTGGTTTTTTAAATCAATGTCTCAAAATCCACATGGTTTTGTATACATGCATGTACGCCCAGAGAGCTGGTACAATAACAACGGTAAAAAAGCATGTTTATATCGCTTATGACAGAATTAGTTATTCTGTAACGTTCTGCCTCGAATTGTCACGTTTACCATTTCTAAATATGTAACAAATATACAAACTGATTACAGTGTCTCAAGCACTAGGTATAAGAACTAATAACACAAATCCACATGGCATTGTTTATATTCCTGTACGCTCCAAGAGCTGATACGATAGTAACAATGAAAAGGCTACAGTTTGTCACTACTGTTAGCATTATTTATTCGAAGATACATTCAGTAATTATCAGAAAAACATTAGCATGCACTGTGGCAGTTTCAATTGAAATTTTAGTTTTTCCTAAGAGAATTAGATTTGTAAATACTGTATTTGTAGGCAAAACTGTGCGCTGTTACAATGTTTGAGTGAATTACAAATAAATTTCATTGTTTATTTTTTACATTAGCAAATTAGGATATTTTTGAATTATAAGCACATTGCCCGGACAGCATCTCAGAGACCAGAAAACGTGCATCCACAACACTTACGTAAGACTACTTGTGACTTCAGACTACTTGTGAATATGACTTTGAAGACACCACGCACACCAGAGGTGAAAGTGAGAGGGTTTTACAGCCCTTCAAAAACGAGGTCTGAGAGCAGATGAGGGTGAAGTGAGATGAAGGGACAACACATTATACAAACCAAGGGCCTCTTGAACTGTAGACAGGCGCCTAACTGACTACGCTACGGAGGATGGCCATGCACATTGGAAGCATTATTTTAAAGCCATAATTATATTAGACTTTGCTAGTGAGAGGGCGGGTACAATGTACTTATTAATAGTGTGATAGCAGTACGGGCGAGGAAATAAGCTGGGGCCAACATTTTTCTATAAGGGATAGATTGTTGAAGTGGGCTAGTTAAGTGTTGAGAAATTGTGGTGGGAACTAATAAAATTATGGCAACATATATACTGTGTAAGAAAATTAGGGTTGGAGGGAAGGTTAGAAAATTAGTGCTGGGGGAATTCTCTGTATTACGATTTACGAAATGTAGATCAAACAGATTAAAATGTAAGTGTAGGCAGATGCACGCAAAATAGAGGAACAAAGGAATTGCAAGAGCTAAGAAAGGAATGAGGCAGATGAGTAGAAAACTAGAATGAAAGATTAGGCAGTGAAGAAAAGATTACCTAGGGAATATAATGGTTGAAAGTAGAGGTAAGAAATGGGGAGGATTGTTTAGTTACCTTAAGAAGCTAAAGGAAGTGGACAGAAGAATGCCAGGGTTTAAAGGTACAGACAAAGACAACTGCTACAAATGGTGTACAAAATAACACACTTATATTTTGGTGGGGGAGAGTTAGTCAAATATCTAGAAGCAATATTTCACAGATCTCTGGAACATGGTAACTTACCACAGGATTGAAAGGAAGCAGTGGTTGTATTAGTTTCAAAGCAGGAGGAGGCAGTGAGTCTCACATTGAATACTGGGAAGGTATTGGCGAGACTGGTGGTCCACTATGTAGCGCAGGTTATGAGCAAGTGGAACTGATTGCAGGGTAATAAACATGGATTTAGGAAGGGTTATTCGTGTGAGACAAAGCTGACTGGGCTTATAGAGGGCTTGGTACACGAAGCTGATGCATGGAAGCAGGTGGATGCCTGTTTCATTGACTTTGAGAAAGCATTCAATAAGGTACCAACATAGGGTGTTAATGAGGAAAATGGGCGACTTGATGTACATGCACTCTGACATCACACTGCAGGGGAAGAGGACTGTGGGAAACAAAGCTTGTTTTCATTTGTTATTTGGTGATGGCAGAAACCAACATTTTTGTGCACTCATAGACTTGCACACAAGGGTAAAAAATATTAGTTTCAAATCTGTGGTTAAGATACGCAAATGCATAAGATCAATATTTACCTGAAAAAGCGGTAAATTCCAAATAAATAATTTATTTTCTTGACATAAATCTCAACTGGGACATGTGAAGCCAAACGTCTAAATGAAGGTTATGTTTAGTTGAGGGATCCATGGAGGTAGGAATTTTATCCCACACCAGACTGAACCCCCGCCTCTTTTCAAGTCGTCCATTGATGGACTTTAATAAGATGGGTTGGAGACTTAAGGGGTGAAGACAAAGGGTAAAAGAGGGAGATTTCTTGTTGGGAGAGGAAAAGCTTACATAAAAGTGCCAGAAGGAAGCGTACTGAGGCACTTGTTTATAGTAATAGTAAATGACGTGAGTTTGGGGGTGGGTGGCAAAATAAGATTGTTCTCAAATGACTGTTTATTATATGCTGAGGTGGGTGGGAGGAAAAAGTTGCAGCATGAAAGTGATAAGATAAAACAGAGGTCAAAAACTAACAAAATTTACAAAAAAAAATGTGCAAAACACAAAGAAAGGTACAGAGTATGGAAGTATACAGATGGGAAGGGCAGGAGATAAAGTAAGTGCCAGGATACAAGTACTTAGGGATACAGTTGCAGGACACTTTAGAGTGAAGAAAGCAGAGAGAGTGGTGTCTAAACGGAGAAGGGCTCTAGGAATGCTCCACAAAAAATTATTTTAATTTTGATTCTACATACTGCAAGACCTTAGGCTACTAGTATCCATCCCCTTGGTTGCCGTAAGAAAAAACATTAATTAATTAAACTAGGCCTGCTTTTCTTTTTGTAGCTACGCACCATAAAAAATATGTCCATTCTAAAGAGTCAAAATTTAAAAGTAAAATATATTTCATAACCTAAATTAAAAATACACGTTATGATAATTAAAAATATGTTGATAAATCAAATGTGAACTGTATTACAACTTCAAAAATAAAATACAAGTTTTGCTCACTCCTTAAGCCAGTGCTAGACTGACCATAAAGTAGCCGTATAGAAATAACTGTAACCGCACCGTAAGAAACTGACAGGTTTCTATCACTCTTACGGTCTTACAGCGGCTAGGCAGCGGTACGGTGTGCAGTAGCATGCATCACTCAAAAGTGTGCGTTAAATTTTTACGGTTATTTCTGACGGCGATTCTAGCACTGCCTTTACTGCAATGAAAATTTTTCACATTTTAGTCAAGAGCGCCATTAGATTTTTCTCAATGTTATAGTGCAGTACGCCCTATGAGACTTGTAAAACCCATTACCCTAAATTACGTTAGCTTGGGTAATAAAAACATTCTGACGTGATTAAGTTAGTTTCTAATATCGAAAAAATATTTGCACTGAAACTGTAAACAGGTCAAGTTCGGTTGGGAAACTATAAAATAGAAAAATTAGTGTTATAGTAAATATTAGTAAGAATTTTACAAGAAGAATGTAGGCTGAAATTGGTAGTTTTACAAAACGTGTGAATTAATCTACAGAATGGATGTTTCAATACTATCCCGTCTTTCTATCAACACAAGAAAATAGCTAAACTTTTAGGTCAAGACTAACAAACGGATGTTTAAAAACACTCTTTTAAAACTATCATTTTATTTTGTACTGTTCGCCCTACGATTATAGCGACTTTATATTATGTCGACGACAGAGTGGCACCACACACCCGTCACAAAACAACAAACAGTTGCGAGTATGTGATGCAATAGTCACAACAAAACTGTAATTAGTTAGCTAATCTATCGGTTGTTAGTCGCTCATAGTGTTACCAAAAATTAACAACAGCAATTATACTAACTAAACTCTGAATATTTTTGACAAAAATTATACATTTGTTTCAAAAGACTCTAGGTGACCTTAGACCTAACCTGAAACTCTCAGGCGCTAATTAGTTCCAGATTAATATTAAAATTTTTCCATAATGCATGAGGTACCTGAAATTATACGAATCAAATTTTTTTGATTCTCTGAGCATTTCTTTGTACAGTCTTATAACAATTTCCTTCGATCGAGCCATCACAATATTCAAAAAATAAACTTCATGCCGCACATCGGTCTTTTCCCATGGATATAAACATCACAGACAACACAATCACATGCATTCAAACTGGATGTAGCTGCACCAGCTACACCAGCATAGGCCCCCAGGTTAGAAAAAATACGTTTTCTTATGGGAGAGCTTGGCACAGGGAAAATTTCTGCCACTAGTTTCGCTTCAATCGCTAAAGACAAGATAAATACTAAACCCTAGTAAAATTAAATTTAAATAAACTTGGAAATTATATTTACAATTTAATTAAATTTTAAAGTGAAAAGAAACCAATTTCGCGTTTTAAATTATCGACTTAATAAATCTCAAAATTCAAGAAAGCTCTGTGATTGGTCAGTTTGGTGCATTTGCTATTCCAGCGCTCAAGTGGCAGAAATTTTCCCTGTGCCAAACTTTGATCTTTCTAACCTGTAGTAGAATTAACCTTACTTCCATTTAGCTTCCATAGGTGTTCTCATGGTACAGATCACTATATAATGAGAAAAAAAAATACAATTGTAAACAACAAAAAAAAAATTGTAATACAATTAAATTACAAATCTCCATTATTACACAAATCTCAAGATACAGAGGGCCTCGAGATTTCGTTCGTACGTGATTGGCCCGCCTGACCATTTGAAATGCGCTGTTGGTATGCTTGAACATTCTGTCGTACTCGAACCATAACTCGAACACGAAATTCGTACACGAAAATCTCCGCGAGTGGTGGCAGGCGGCCGAATTGGGGATAACTGCATTATCATAGTTTAAAACTATGTAAATTAAGCATTAGTTTACTGAAGCCCTTGTTTTGTTAACCTTAAGCGGGATTCACAAAAAAAAAAAAGCTTCGCGGGAGACGACGATGAACGTAGGGCGCTTGAGAGAAGCAAATTAAAAATTGTGCATCATGACGTCAACGACCATCAACGATACAGATGGTGCAGCTACCTAATATCTCATTTAGTACACAAACATATTTTTTCTCTACAATTAAGATATACTATTAAAATACTAACTACAATCAACTAAAAATCGACGAAAGTTTTGCTTTGAAAAAACACTAGCACAGAACACAGTCGCATAAAACCAAAAATGGAAAACTAGAACCAAAATTTAAATATTATTATTATTATCAATATTACCGGACAAAAACACAGTGATGATTTTGTAAAAAAAAAATGCAATATATTTTTACCTTTCCAATAATAAGTCACATACCGGTAATCATGTTTCAAAGATGGAGGCTCAAATATTGATAAAACTTTCCTTAATTCTTCACTCTGACGCCCGACGCCTTGAAATCAAACGTCTGTAACGGCTGGAAATTTAACTAATATAACAGGATAAAATATATCTCTTAAGTTTAAATTATTATTTATTTTAAAAATTACATTTTGGTATAAATAAACATGATATTAATTAATGTCATTTACCGAAGAAGCGCAGCTAAATATTTATGAGGCTTAATTAATGCGCATCTACATTTGTAACATTAATTGCTTTGTCTCTACAAATTGAAGATAAAGATCACTTTTAATTTGTCTACCACAGAAAATTACGTAAAATAAAATAATAATTCATAGAGTTCTTTCTCTAGCATAACATTATTAATGTATTTTTTTAAATAAAAAATGTATATTCATCGATGGGAGAGTTTCGAACCCGAAAATTTTTGTTAGCAAGCAAGCATGCTATCGTAGCACTACGAATTCTGTACAGCGCCCGTTAATCTTCCATCTGTGCGCACTGCTCTGTGTCTTGATGTGCATTTTGTACCTCGCTCTACATTCTGGGCATGGCGTATGTCGTCTCTGTGGACCTTCCGCGTGCGACGTGGGCCCGTCTTTATAATGTAGGTGTTTGCGCTCAACACCTTTATCACGATTTGGGGCCCGCTCCATTTTGGACCTATCCCTGCACAGAAGTTTTTCGGTGCAGATATCAGCAGGTGCTCCTTCACGAACACTTTCTGGCCGACCCTGAACTGGTTTGGTGGTCGCGTCGTTACTGGTACCCACTTCGCAATGTACTTATTTTGATTCTGGTAGGTTATGCGTATGTCGCCTTCGTGTCTCTCTCGGCGCTGTTCTCCTATATCTGGGTTTGCTGCCTTACTGGCCTGCGAGCAGCTAAATTCGCCAGGCAGCAGTAGGTCACGACCTTGGAGTGGCGCAGTTGGGGAGTACCCAGTGGCCTGGTATATTCTGCACCGTATGGTGAATAGCGCCTGTGGCATATGTCGGCCCATTTGCTGTAATCTTGGCTGTTGTGTAAGCGGAGGCAGAGTTGTATTTTTATATCCTGATTCTGCCGTTCAGTCGGGTTCGCCCTGGGATGATACACCGGCGCGGTGTGCACTGTTACGCCTCATCTGGTACACATGTCTCGCCATCTCTTACAGCTGAATTGGGTACTATTATCAGATACAATGACCCGCAGATACCTCCATCTAGGGAAAAATTCGTTTTCCATTACTGCAGCAATGTTACTGATGCGGGTGTTGTTTACAGCTTATGCCTCCGGCCATCTTGAAAACAGGTCCGTTATTACCACTATGAACCTTTTACCTCGTGAAGTAGTGGGGTATGGTCCCATAATATCTAAGGCTACTGTGTCGAAGGGTTCGGTTGGTACCCTGGATTGTTGCTGCTGACTGCCATCTGTGCGCCTGGCCTTGAAATGGTTACATGGCAGACATTTACGGAAGTATTCTCACGTGTGTCACGCTAGGCCGGGCCAGTGGAAATGCTGCAGGACATTCCGCGCGGTTTGTTTAGCACATGGGTGTCCGGCATGTTGGCTGCTGTGCATAAACGCAAGGACTTGTGCCCTGTCCGTGTAGGGTACATACACTTTCCATTTTTCGCTGCCTGCACATGGACGTGTTTCCAGTCTGTCGTCCACGATGCGCCATCTGTCCAGTACCTGCTAACCACATTATTTACGTTTTGCCAACGCGTCTGGCGCAGTTTGTTGTGAAGTTATTAGGTCATTGTATAGCTGGTCAATGTGGGTGTTATCTGTGACTGTTATATTGTTTCACGTGATTGAGTCTGCACTGTTTGTTTTGGATACCAACTGCAACATTTCCTCCCACTCCTCTTCGTCGCGCACAGTCGTGGTTTGGTCCGGTGACTTTGACATTGCGTCCGGCAGCTGCTCCTGGAACATGTTTCACGTGTAAGTCGAAAGACTGTGATAATAGGGCCCATCTGGTGAGTTTACTGCGGGCCTCGCAAGTGTTGTGTAGCCTTACTAAGCACAGCTTGTCTGTGCATAGTGTAATGCGTCGGTACTGGAGATACCTGTACTGCTTGAACGCCCACACTACCACGAGACATTCTCGCTCGTTGACGTCGTAGCATTTTTCTACTGGGCCAAATTTTGCACTACTATAGTGTATAATGTGCTGTTCCCCGTTCTCGCCAGGCTGAAACAGCACTGTTCCCATTCCTCGTTCGCTGGCGTCTGTTTGTACGTACGTAGTTTTGTTGGGATCATGGCGTGCTAGCGCCGGACATTGCCTGAAACTGGCCTTGATGTCCTCGACGCTTTTCGCAGCTGCTGGTATCCAATTGAACTTCGTGCTGGGTGACAGAAGTGCGGTGAGGGGCGCTCTTATGATTGCGAACTCTGGAATGTATTCCCTCAACCAATTTATTGAGCCGAAGAATTTACGAACTTGTTTGGGGGTGCGTGGTGGGGTGATGGTTCGGAGTTGTTCCTGGTCTGGTTTGTTTCCGTCTGAATTTATAACGTGCCCCAAATATTTTATTTGTGTATTGCCAATGTGGAATTTATGGTTGACACATACTAGACAGTTGATTGCGATCCTTTCCAATACTACTGACAAGTGGTGTATCTTCTCCTCCCATGTCTGTGACCACACTACTACGTCGTCGAGATACGCAACTATGCACTCTCCAATTAGCCCGTCTAGCACACGGACCATCATTGCCTGGAAGATTGACGGAGCACATTTCAACCTGAAGGGCATTGCACAA
This sequence comes from Medauroidea extradentata, assembly GCA_003012365.1. Classification (NCBI taxonomy): domain Eukaryota; kingdom Metazoa; phylum Arthropoda; class Insecta; order Phasmatodea; family Phasmatidae; genus Medauroidea; species Medauroidea extradentata. The sequence continues at coordinate 47,380 of PNEQ01123555.1, forward strand.
AATTGGTACCATGACCCGTCTGGGGCGGTGAATGCCGTCTTGTGTCTGTGTTCCAGTTTTACTGGCACTTGTAAATAACAGCTGCGCAAGTCCAGATATGTCATAATTTTTGCGTTACCCAACACGTTGAGAGCGGTACTGACACTCATGTATGGTGGTACTGCGGATTTTGTGACAAAATTTAGTGGCCTCAGATCCACACAAAATCTCCATGTGCAGTCGTTTTTAGGAACTAAGGTTATGGCGGAATTGTATCGACTGTCTGAGGGTTCAATTACGCTGTCTGCGAGCATCTCCACTATATGTTGTTTAATTATTTTCGCCTGTAATTGTAGATATTTCCATGGGGGTGTGAACAGTGGTGTGCCGCGTTCCGTGATGTTGGTGCACTTAAGTGGATTGGCGCTCGCGAAAACGTCTCTGCGCTTGTGCAAGAGCTTCTGCATTGCTGCGCGGTATTGAGATGGAACACTGTGGTCTATGTCATCTAGGTTTACTGTTGTTGTTTGTGTGCGGGGTTCAAGGTTATACACAATTCTGCGTTCTTTTCGCCCGAAATGGATTCGCCTGGCGGCAGTTTCCACGATGGTGATTTGTTCGGTTACCGTCAACTGGGGATACTTTGACCAGTGAGTATACTTTGACCAAAAATAAAATTAATCTTTTAGCGCTCCTGGTGGCAGTTACATGAAAACTTTTGAATAATACATTAAATCATGTCATCATGTGATCTCTTTGAAATACTCTCTATGGATTTTCAAAGCTTCTCACAATATTTAATGTTTATACTCTCTATGACTTTCACTTGTTTTTGGCGCTAAAGAGTAACCAATAATAATCCATGTGGTTGAAGTAAATCTGAACATTTTATGAATGTTTTACGATTTGGTAAGTACTAAAATTTTATCCTGATTACATCGCGATAAATATTTGTATGCTTTTTTATTTGTAGTAACCAGAAAACATATTTTATTCAAACACTGCATATTTTTATGTGGATTGGGGTTACTTTGACTACTGGTCAAAGTATCCCCAGTCATCAAAGTAACCCTTATTTTCTCTTAGTCGGGCACAGTAACGGCTATATTGTTTTGTAAATATGTTTTCAGGAAGATCATGAGGAAGCATATTAAACTACCAGGAAACAGAAGATGTTCTCATCGCAGCAATGTCCGAAGTGAATGCAGGAAGGATGTCCATTACAAAAGCAGCAAAACACTTCAAAATTGCAAAGGGTACGTTAATCAACAGACTGCACAAAAAACATCAGCAAAAGGTAGGCAAGCCTACAATTTTTTCTGAACAAGAGGAAAATGCTTTTGTGGAACATATGATGGCTGTAAGTAAATGGGGCTTTCCTTTTGATTTGCAAGATCTTCGCTATCTTGCAAAAGCTTACTTAGACAAAAGTGGAAGGAAGGTAAAAGCATTTGGGGAGAATAACTTACCAGGGTTAGAATGGGCACGTTCATTTCTTTCCAGAAACAAACATAACCTCACTTTCAGACACTGTCAAAATATCAAACATCAGAAGGCAGCTGTGACACCAGGTGACATTCAGGAATATTTTGACAATCTGAAAGTTTCCATGCAAGGAGAAAATGTAGATTCAACTGTTCCACCAGAGCATATCTATAATTATGATGAAACTAATCTATGTGATGACCCTGGAACAAAAAAATGCATTTTCAAGCGGGGAGTTAAGTACCCAGAAAGAATTAAGGACAGCAGTAAGACCAGTATTTCATTAATGTTTTGTGGATCTGCATCGGGAACACTTTTGCCTCCATATGTTGTCTACAAATCCGAACATTTATGGCAGTCTTGGATGGAAGG
>PNEQ01123556.1:0-49083 GCA_003012365.1 Medauroidea extradentata
AATGTTTAGGCGAAACGACTTTAGGCAAATTTAATTTAGGCAAAACGACTTTAGGCTAAATTTTGTGCAAGTTAAGAGAGTGGCTGGAACTTTAAGTGAACAAGTTTAGGCAAAACGATTTTAGGCGAAATTACTGAAGGCGAAACGACTTTTTCGGGAGTAAAGCAAACGCATGAAATCTAAATCGAACTGATTTTAGACCAAACGACTTTAGGCTAAACAACTTTAAGAGAAACGATTTTTAGGCCAAAAATTTTAGGCGAAACAATTTTAGGCAATACGATTTTAGGCAAAAATACTTTAGGCGAAACAATTTTAGGCGAAACTGTTTTAGGAGAAATGATTTTAGGCAAAACGAAATAGATAAAATGTGTTTAGGCAAGACGTTTTTAGGCAAAACGACGTGTCCCCAATAGAATCATGTAAAATATGCATTTTTGATACTGTGTAGGGAATTCATAGTTTCGTGTCTATAAAAACAAGAAAAATACAGTTCCAATTTTAATTCTTAATATGTTCAACTGTAATTTTTATTTATGAGAACATCCTAATTTCCTGTATTCGTAGCTGTTTCTCAGAGGAACGTTATATAGAAACTGTATAACTGTTACACAAATCAGTTTATTGGCGGTAATGACTATGGTTTATTCTATGATGCAAATTTTACAAATTTGGAATGTAAGCCTTTTTCCTGGTGCTTAAGTCCTTAACTTGTGGCGTGTGAGCTTGATTTGAGGTACATGGATAATTTTTGATTTATACAGGCTAGTTAAATACTTTTCTGATGTAACATGTTGCTCAACGGTTCCAGCGGAACGGAAACCATTCGTGATACACACAGGTTGGTCCGTAACTGCCTTTTTTTTACATAACTTTTTTTTATGTTGACTGTGTAGTCTATGTAATTTATTTACAAAACACCAGTGTGTTGTTTTAGAAAATATGTAATGCAAAATGTGATAAAAGATCATGCAAATAATACATGTTAATAATTTTTCAAATACGTATATTATTCACTATTGTTTATAACTGCGTTTTTGGTTGCTATCAAAATGGCGGGTGGTATTGGTTGTTAACTCTGCACTTGTCCATGTTCACGTATTTATTCACGTGTTTATATTTCTTACGTCTATGTTTTTATGAGTTCTTAAATTGCGGTTTAATGAAAACTGAGTAAAATAAAATAATATTACGTGTATATTAGAATAAGGGGAAGGTGGTGGTGGTGTTTTTTTTTCGAAGGTGGGGACTCCGCACGTCCGTAACAAAATCCATTAAATTATTAATGCTTGTAAGTAGAAATAGCCATGTTATCTACATAAATTTATGTAGGAAATTGTTTAAAATTCACTATTTGCAGGTGCTTTAACACATTGAAATTTAGGAATCTGGTATTCTTTTATCAAATACAAATAATAAAAGTTTATTGTTAAAAAATATTTGAAATTTTGAATATTTGCACATCCCTACCTATGAGGCATATGACTTGTAGCAAAGAAATCAGAATTATAATAGAAGACCATTAATATTTGATTTCAGTTTGATATTTGAGAACTTGAAGTCAAAGTAATTATTCTGTAGTATATTACTACATACAGTAAAATCCTGAAATCCTGTTAAAATGTTATGTTCTACTAATAACAATTTCCTGGTTGTAAAACAGTTTTCTAATAGGAAACGACCCTCTTTTATAATGTTTTCCCAGTTATAAAGTAGAAATTTTTTGGGTCACTTCAGACATTTTGTAACAGGGTTCTTCTTTAGCAGCACTAGTACAGTATTGTGATGAATTTATTAGGTAGTGTGCATTCATTGAAATCCTGTGATTAACTTCACAAGCTTGTATGACTTGCTGAAGAATTAATGCAGCGTGCATTTAGTTGATTGTGTCGCCAGTTTATCTAATGCATGAAGTAATATTTTCCATATCACTATAAAAATAGCTAACTTTATTGCACATGTTTCTTTATAATCAATACTTTTGTTTTGCTGTAGGTCCATTACTTAGTGCCGGCTATCTTAGTACCGGTATTGAAACCAAATGAACTAGGATGAATGAAAATTTTTTCCATAGAATTTTATTCATATGCCAAAAGTATCCATTTCTTTTTCTTCTCATTTTTTTTTTTGTGATACCAAGGATTTTTTTTTTTTTTTTTTTTTTTTGTAAAATTACTACCATTGTAAAATCTGGGCTTCTAAAATTGAGGGTCTAATAGTGTGGTGCCAATGTTGGAAAAAGAGAATTGTCTGCAATCAAAGCTTGTGTTATTACTGTAGGTACTTTGTTGCTGCAACTGGGTGATGTAGGCAAGAGGTTCTACGTGGAGCGAGAAGAGTCATCTGACAGTCTGTTGGCTGCAGCTGCCGCACAGAGTTCTGCACTTAGATCTGAACTGCTATCCACAGACCAGGCAAGCTTTTTTTGCTCTTTGTAATCATTCTGTTGTGTTTGTTGGCTAACCACAAGTTGTAATGTGATGGCCGCAGAAGAGAGGAGGTATGTAAAATCTGACTGTTAATTAACATTGTTGCACCTGGTTTGTCTCTTTCTCTCTGAAACTTCCTTCCCAGGCATGGGCTTGCTACCCCGACGCTTTTCCTGGGTCTGGACCCACTGTCGGAGACTCTCCTCCTCTATGACACCTTGAATGTCAATTTGACCTCAACAATTGAGTGAGATCCTATGTCAATCTCTGGTAGTATGTTCGGTCAAAATATGGAGTGCTGTATAGGTAAAGAGAGAGAAGGGTGGATTGGCAAGGTTTTGGTGGGCCTCCTCCTATTTGCTGAAGTCTCCTTGGCCTCCACCTGTTATTGACCCTTTTAGTGCCAGCTTTCTTAGAGGTACATGTGTGAAAAATGCCATCATATTATTCAGAAATTTGCAATTATTTATACAAATTTAAATAACTCGATACAAATTAATGTAATCAACTTGGAAAAAATCTCTACTGGTAACTAAAGGTTTTAATCCATTGCAATTGTAAACATTTTTTTTTCTAGAAAAATTTACTTTTTAAAAACCTGTGAATTATGTTTTAAAAAATACAGAGCCAATATATTGGCCTCTGGTGTTTTTTGCACAGGCAATGAAAGCCTATAGTTCGGTCCTTGGCACTGAAGGGGTTAAAGGGCTTTATGATGCTGCCGTCTCTTGTGCTTGTCGCTGTACACTTCTTAGCATAAGACCTTGCTCTACTTGCTCATCGTCTCTATCCCAGGCCACCACCATGACATAGTTGATGATAGGTGTTGGGTAGAACTCCTGCTTCGTTCAGCCTCTGGGGCTGTGCGCTGTATGCGTCTCACCCCGCGCAGTCTGTCCTAGACGGCCTATGTAGATGCCTTTCTTGGGAATATTGGTGTGGAATGTTGGAAAGTTTAGAATTAACACATGAAGGTGTGTCGTGTCCTTCCTTTAAGTATAATTTAGGATTGTATTAATATTTTATCTGCTTCCATAAATTATATAAAATTTAAGTACGTGCTGGAAAGGAAGGCAGACACAAAATATAGTTTGGTTAATGCGTATTACAGCTCATGTAGAGCTAAGATAATAAAGTTATAAACTAGTTAATGTTTCAGTTTCCAGAGAAAAAACTGTAAAATAAAACAATGTAAGGCAAAGTGAATAGCAAAATTTAATATTAATTAAAATATTGGGCATTTAAACAGTGTTGCTATAGGTCTGAAAACAGGGACAATTTGGAAAAGTCAGGGAATTTCAAAGTGGTCAGGGAAAACCTGGAAAAGTCAGGGAAATTGCTTCTGGTGACTGGAAATTCAAATTGTAGAACAAACTTTAGGCTTAGCAATAGAAGTTTACAGACTTTTGTGGTCATTGTACAGCTGATTGATTAGCTTGACTTCTGGGCTGGAGTCGCATCTTCATGGGTGCAGGCTTAGCGATTGACTTTTGGACAATTGCACAACCATTCACTGTATGAAATTGTTAGCAATTCATTTTAAAAATAGTTCTAATTAATTATAACTTCAGTTCTCTGGATTGTGATACAAGTGTGTTGAACACAAGTAACTGTCAGTAGTACATTTATTAAACAGTTTTTAAGAACAGTCGTGCAATTTTAATTTATTTGAAAAATTTTACGACAAAGTATCGTGATTTTAAAATCCACAAAAAAATCTGGAAATTCATAATTTTTGTCTGGAAAACTTAGAAAAGTCAGGGAAATTTGATCTAGAAATTTTGTAGCAACCCAGAAAAATAAACTGAATGTTATAATAAGACATTGAAAAGTGCATGTTGTTATTATTTAAACTAATAAACAGAGCCATGCAAACCCTTTTAATGTTTCCAAACGTGCATTTTTTACAACCTAATTCGATTAATATGAAAACATGAGATCTGCCTTTAGTTCTGCACTGCTTGTTCCAGCATATGTACACCACCATTCACAACAATATTGTATCTCTCTCTTGCATGTCTTTTGCACGTGTGAGGGACGTCTTGTAGTTCAGGAAGTACCTATGTATTTCCCCCATAAAAAACAATGTTACCTGAGTGCACGGGAATGTATACAGGAAAACTGATGTTTGTATATACTGTGCGTACATACTTAAGGAATAATTTACTCTCATTTGATTATTTTTTTATACGGAACCGTAATTTTCATTGCAATATGTTACGTAAAAAATTTAAAAAACACAAGTTACGACATTGTTCGTTGTTATTCATATCCTAGACAAAATTTAAAGAATGAAATGTGTTAGAATTATCATACAACTAGGTAAAACATAATTTGATGCTAAGCTAATTGCTTAACATTGTGTACGCAGTAGCCTATTACTGACATAACTTATGTAGTCTCTTACACAAGAGTTGGAAATATTTTCTTGTCAGGTTAAGTCATGAAGTACCACACCTCTTAACAATAAGCTAGTGATATGGAGTAGTGGTAAAACATTCACCTCACTTTTAGAAGGTTCAGTTCCTGGTTAGGCCATTTCGATTTTGGATCTCAGTTTTATAATCAGTTCTTTCACGTATCACTATCAGTTTGAGGACGTGTAAAATATCCAACAAATACATATAAATTAATTATGTAGTGATGAAAGCAACAGACATACTCTTAGGCCTTAAGACGAATGCAATGATGAATATAGAAAATTGATAGTGCATAGTATTTCACGTGTTGTTGATAACCAGTTCTTTCCACGTTAGTCTGTACAAAAGTCCAGTCACTATTGTTTATGTTATTCTTTCCCTTCAACATGATGAAAATCATAAATCAGAGGAACGTTCTGACTCGAATCAGCACATTTTAATGTATATTTATTCCGTAGTATCCAGAAACATTTGCCAAATCAATGGTATATTTTATATACAAAAATTGCTTGTAAACATATAAAGAAAAATTCTATTCCTATGAAATGACCAAAACAAACGACGACAGCAGTTAAACATGTGAAACTGTTCATGTAAGTGTGATCAATGTCTTTATCATTTATTTAGATTTGAGTGCGTTTCTTAGTGTAGGACACGTTACGTTACATTGATTATAACAAAATATTATTCAGGTACACTGATTCTTCTTTTAGGTCTATATGTATTGAGTGTTACAGTTTAGTTATAAATTATGTGAAACAAAGTTAGCAAGGACGATGCAAAATTATTTTTGAAATAACGGGACAGGTTATTCTGTTATTTATTTGTTACTGTGGTGATGCTACTATTTGTTCCTTAGTAGGTAAGGCTCTGAAGATGGTAATGATCAGAGCTTAGTTGAACTTCACATTATTTATATTTTTACGGACGAAAAACCTGCTGAGGGAAATTTTTAGGTTTCAAACGCAGCATGGTGACTCGGTTGGCATCTCTATGATGCTCGCCTCTCACCAAGTTTATCTGCGTTTGATTCTCGGCAGTGTTGACTCGGATTTTTGCAAGTGCAAATTTTATTGGTCGATGCCGATGTTCATCCATTTCCCCGGCACTTCATTCCACCATTGCTGAATGTTTACCTCTTTCACTTTCTTCTATCCTGCACGACATTGCTGGTAACAGCTGACCGATCGCCACTGAAAATTTTCAAATGTAACATGTATTGTTTCTGCATGATAAACACCCTGGAAGTATCCATCAACACGTCACCAATTGTATTTCTATTGTTTAATTTAATTGAAGTCATGGTACCTTTTTTTTCATGTTTTGGATGCTAATTATGCATTTATTTCAGGGCAATAAAACTTAAATTTTATAGAACACAACTGCAATTAAAACTTTTTTCCTATATTTTTAGACATAACAGTATAATAACAGTCTCGGTTTTCATCAGCCTTAACAAGACAGTATTGATCTGTAAACATTGTATCAACTTCAGTGATTTGAGAGTTTCGGAAAGATTGACAATGATGATCACATAACTAAAAGATAACTTGTATGTGACTATGTAACTGACGAGAAAGTAGACCACAGTTTTGCTACCTTTTTGAAAGTTTATTTGAATATACAAATACTTTTATTTGTAAGAGTTATCTGATAATGTGATTTTAAAAAAAACTTCAGTTAAGTATTAATTTAACATTTAAATTGGCTATTATTGGAAAACATTAATTATTATTTTGTGTGTTTAATGGTACGATAGCAGATATAGTTTTTGGTAATACTACAGTAATCTGAATTTATATGGCTATTCTTAGGTAGCAAATATTTTGAATCTTACCCCAATATCTGTTTTATTGGCACTATATGTCTTCCCAAGCTCCATAAAATTCAGCAATCTCAGTAATAATCTAGGCCTCGCATAGTGCATTACCCAAGATCGTACGAAAATACTATTAACAATCTTCAGTGATCGTCAGCAGTATAGGAACAGTAACTGATGTTACTGAGACCATAGAACCAATGAAATTAGTAGTAGAAGAATAAGGCTAGTGTGGCATTTATTGTGGCCCAGTTTGCGTGTGAACAATCGCTGGCCCGACAACTAATACCATCACTTTGCTATTTAATATACATGTTTAGGAATAAATCCATCCTGTAAATTGTAGTTGTTTTGTGAAAATAATGATATTGTCGACAAAACTTTTTTAATAATGACATATGCGTATTCATCCTTGACATTATTCACACAGTCATTATTTTAACTGTTTATTAAGGATCTTCTACATACTCATAGTTGTTTGGATTCTAAAACAATTCAAGTTTCGAAATAGTTTCTTCTTGAAAATTCTCACAATATTTTATTTTTTGCCCTTCTTCTTTTCTGGTTTCAAACATCAGCGTTCACAATGAGTGTTAAAATGCTAATTAACTTAATCTTAAATCAGTAATCCAAATCAAAGATTTGGTGATGTCTCGAGCAGCACAACACAAATATAAGTAATGCTCCTGATAGAGTTCTTGCCCTCCCCCACCACACATCGGCTCTTAAGACCCCCTCACCTCACCAAATCTCTTCACCACAAAACCGGTAACACATGGCCAAGAACAATGCCAATTTAACTGCCTCTATTTTCATACTGAATATTTACCTTTTAAATTTACTATAAAATTGTGGTCTCAAAGGCAAATACAGTATTAAGTTTTGATACGATGACATCTATATAATGTGATCATGAGATCTCAAGGAATCGATTACTGTATAATTTATCTTAGACGTGCAACCATAAAGTGACGTGTCCGGAGAGGTGAGACATTTCCCGTCGTTAGCCGCTACATGCGGAAAGATACAAAACAGCTGTAAGCAGGGCTTTTTTGAGTGCTCTTTTTATTCCAAACCATCTGTAGACCCCATAAACAGTGCATTACTCACTTAGGCAGGGCTTGTTGCTGGCAATTATACAAGTTACTGAATGTGAACGAAATCTGTACTATGTCGTTACAGTACAAGCAGTACAGCAGCGGCTCGTAGGTTGTTGCCAGGGAGTGCACAAGTTGCAGACGCTACAGCCACTGACACACTGGCATGTAGGTGCCACTTATTACTGACTGGTTACAACACACTAATTAGCCAGTAGATATTTCATGGTCATTGGTATACGGCGGTGCGTTCACATGAGTGTACAGTTCTCTGCAACGTGTACACTCCCTGGCAACAACCCTCAAGCTGCCACTGAAGCAGTATAATGGATATAGGCAATATGTTAAATCCTATTGTAGTTTGTGTAACTATCATATTCACATAAAATAACACCGATACATAGGTATAATGTGCTGAACGAGAACACGTAAAACAAGAAAGTAACAAAGCACAACCATGTGACATCAGTTACAACTTGTAGTCGTACACAGAATGACTAAACTTTTTTTGCAGTTGCCCTATATGGAGGACGGAGGATAAGAGGAAAACCAAGGTCAGATTAAGGTAATGGCGGCATGCTGTTGATGAGTTGACGCAGCTTTCAGCGGAGAGGGAGATAAGGAGAAGAAGAAGGTATCCAGTATACAGCGGTGTGCTTCGTTGCAGGCGCATGCCTAGCCACGATCGCTGGCAGGCATTTTATCACTGAAGATAACATACAGAGGATCTATACTAGCATTTTACTACCCAGCCTACCTTCCTTCATCGCTACTCTATAAAAATTAACTTTACTTTTACAGTTGGCATTGGTGTTTACTGCAGAATGTAATTTTTGTATTGAAAACAACAGTCCATCCTTTAAAAAAAATTCCAGGCTATGACCAGGCCCCTCCACAGCCCGGGCCCGGGACCTGTAGGTACACCTGGACCCCCCCTTGCAGGGTCATGGTACCCAAGGGTGTTTACTAGTGGTTTATTGTGTTTAGTGGTACAAAATAAAATGGAGAGCACTAGTAGGAAAATATTTAAGCGGCAAGTTGTAACTGAGAGTGTGTGACAAGTTTTGAGATAACACTGGGTTGTTTTAATTTTTGCTTCTTTTGTGAAATGAAAGACATGTTTATCCTTTTCATCTTTTTTTATGAAAAAAAAAAAAAAGTGCAGTGGGTTATTCCAATTTTTGCTTCTTTTATGAAATGACAGAAGGCGCTTGTCCATTTTTTATGGGAAAAAAGTGCAGTGTCTATCTTCCTTTTCCCTTCTGGATTTTCTGCCATACATAGTAATGAAGGTGGCTGTGATGTTGAAGGGGGAGTGGGGAAGATAAACACTAGGCTGAGCTGCAGGGAGACAAGAAGCAAGCTGCACATCTGACATTTATGGGTGAGGGGAAGGGAGCCAGTGTAGCAGCTGCCGCTTCTATAAACAACACGCCTGTCTCTAGCTTTGCTTTGGGCTGGTGGGGCGACAAGCAACAGTTCACATGACTGCAAGGTCAGACTTGTTTTGAAAAGAAGGGCTGGAGTGTGTCTTAGACTCGCATATAAACTTTTTTTTTAAATTTGTAGCTCTAAAAGTGGGGTGCATCTGAGACTCAATCGTGTCTTAGACTCTAGTAAATACAGTATTTATTTACATATGGGCGCAAAGGCGGTACATAAACTTTTCCAGGCTGAGAAAGTGAGTGCTATAAACCTGGGTTATATAAAACAAATACGTGGTGTTTGGCATGTTCCAAGCAATATCACTTTATTTTCCTAACTGTCTTTACATTTGAGAAAGCATTTTAAAGTAAACAAAAGAATTGAGAGTCCCTTTTCAGCTTGCTAGTTTGTCGCTCACCTTGGTGGTGGTTCGATGTTGGGCTGGTTGGCCACTGGAAGTTTCGGGTGCGACAAGCCTCTATGGTGTCTCCTGATATCATCCATGCTGCTGAGAAGGCAGCTGGTAACTCGATGTCCGTGGTCATGTTGTGAGCCTGTGCTTTATGTGAGAGTGATAGACTCATTTTATGCATCCGTTCATACTTTCTACCCAATATACTTGACCTTGACATTGTATTACTGCTCTTTGAATTGTGGACATGTAAGGATAACCTAATATGTGAAACTGAATCATTTGCAACTTATTTAAAACCCATAAAATCAGTGTTTCATTTTACCGACATGTAAGGTATGATATGGGTATTTCAGTAGCGGCTAGTGTGATAATGTTATAAGCATATGTTACCATTAGAACATTTTATAAAGTTTTGCTGTTTGCTGTTGGAACGTCCACATCAGCAGTTGTTATTAATGTGTGTTCTTTGGCTTCCTGCTAATGAACTAATAACAATATTGTCACCTGATAGCAATCTCCAGACAAGAATGGCAACCCAGGGGCAGGACAGGACTCCCGCTGGTCCATCTCAGTGGAGCAGTTCCTGGCGACTGTCCTGACGGGGTCTCCCATTGCAGACTTCTTCAGCCAAAATACATCACTGGCAGAGGGCATTGCTAGGATACGTGGTCGTCGCTTCAACCGTCTCAACAGCCTTTCTGAGACTGCCTTCTCCAAGCCTGCCAATGGGAACAAAGGCACGTAGCTCTTCTCCACCTTGCATGCGGGAATCACACCAGCTGCCTTGCATGTGCGTGCTATGCAAAAATGAAGAAACTGGTTTTATGGTGTCCTTTTCCACACCTTCACCAGTGCTTCACTTTCATTTTATATTTAATTGCCAAAGAAATGTTTGTGTGGTGGAATTTCCCTGTTGCTATACATTTATTTATTGTATCTTTTTAATTTTGGGGATCATACAGCATGTAACGGTGTACTTATATACAGTAATTACAAAAAGCAATATATATTATTTTAAAAATTGTATACTGGCTTCAGTATTGACATCTATTATTAAAACAGGAAAGCAGTATTTTTAATTTTTTCATTGCAGGCAATCTTCTTTTCCTGTGATAATGAAATGATGAGAGCTGAAAATCAGTAGTTGAAAAACTTAGCAATAGAAAATACATTATCTCCTTATTGAAATATGTAGTGACAAGTAATAATGCAAAAATATGTTTTCTTTCTGATGCAAAGTTAAACCTCGTAGCAATGAATTGTAGCTGTAATTTGTTCCAATTATTGTACTTAATTTTACACCTGAACCTTTAACCTTTATTTGTACAGCAGTTCAAAATAATTGTATTTTTAACTCTTTCATACGGCTTGACTATGCTAACTTTATAAATTTGTGTTTGATGAAAAATTCATTCAAATTTTATCCTGAGTTATGTTGGTTTTGAAGTCTTCTGTCTCCTGGCCTAGCGCTGTAAAGGTCTAGGCATAAGGGTATGTGCATCTCGGGGCCCTAAGTGGGTTACACATATTCTTGACTTTGCCAAGCAGTTATTGAATGGTTGTTACTACTAATGGATATGCCTTAATGTGTTGGTTGGTGGATATAGGCAGATGTGGTATGAGAATTTTGGGACAATACTGGAGGCTCCCTGATATACTACGTGCCAATTATGTTTTTACAAGGGGCAAAGCTTGTTGGCATTATCTCACACACGAGTAATCCAGTGCTGCAGAATCTATTGAGGGTGGCAATGAGGCCTTACGAGTGTTCAAGTGTGATAAAATCATAATTTTTTATTTTTATGAAATAGTGTTAGTTGTGTAGATGATACTTGTGAGTACAGTTCCCTCTTACGAAACAATTTTAGCTCTCGTAGTTTTCTCATAATGGAGCGACAAATTCAAAATTTGCATGTTCTGCTGCCATGCAAATAATGAAAACCAACTGACCTACTTGAATAAAATAATTCACTGTGATATAACATCCCATGAACTATGCAATAAAATATTTAAAATACCATAACGTAATATTTTGAATTAAAAAAAAAATCACAAAAGTACAGGGAAAAGTTGAAAATTTAGCAATTTTTTTTAAATACAAAAATAGTTCATGAGATTTTTTAAAAATGTTTTATTACGTAGCCTGTGGCATGTTATTTCGCTATGAATTATTTCACTTGCATAAGTCAGTTAGTTTTTACTATTTGCATGGCAGCAGAACATGCCAATTTTTGACTCTGATGCACTATTATGAGAGAATTTGTGCGAGCTAAATTTGTTCTGTAAGAGGAAACTGTACTTACAAGTATCGTCTACAAAACTCACACTATTTCATATAAATATAAAATTATAATTTTATCGCACTTACGGCGCTAGACGGTATCCATATTAATGAAAATGTTTTCGCAGCTTGATGCACCAGCCCTGTATTGTGTTAATTTACTGTTTGTGAGTAAATTGATGTCCATGCTTAATAAATGCTGTAATTACATTTTTGCCTGACGTGGTTCCAAGCGATTGCTTCCGAACTTGTGCCATGAGAGGATAAGAACTGGCACATTGCATTTAGTTAGGATAATATTAGACACAGGTGTGTTAATGTGAAATTGCTACCACAGCAGTTCCCAACATGGCAGAGTTTTTCACGTATCAGCATTGCTGTTAACGAGTGATGCTTCACCTACTTACAGTAGTGCAGTCTATATGTGTTAATATGGTGGCAGTTTCCACTAGATAATGTCAAACATATATTGTTTCATGTATTAATTTGTGGATGTGGTATTTGTGGAGCCTGCATATTATACATAGCATGATGATGGATGTTTTGCCCGAAGCCAGATATAGCACCATGAAGGGTGCTGGATGATATACATGACATGATGTGAAGCATATACCATTGTTATTGTTTAGTTTACTTAAGTAGTCAAATTCATGTGTTTGAATTTATTATATTCTGTAAAAATATTTATGCTGTTAACTTTTTTTTATAAGTTAAACACTATACAAGTATTATCCCTTTCTATTTAGAAACAAGTAGTTTATGTATTACATGGAGTACATATAATGAAATTGTGGTAATAGCATTCTCCTAAAATGTATTGTTTCATGTTTCTGATTGCATTTCATACAAAATTTGTGCTTTTGAGATGCATCACTTTTTCTTTTGTGTGTCATGTTTTTGCATATTTAGCATGGTTATTATGCATTTTGCTTTGCCCTAAATATAACTTTAACAGCATGCAGCTTGTATCTTCCTGTGTTGTGTCTTTGCACTGCTTAGCAATTTGAAATATTTACACATGTTTTTTAGCACCTACTGTTTTGATGTGATTTATATTTTGCAGTTTTTTTACGTACTTTCATGTAATATACAATATAGATATACAATGTATATTTGTTATACAGTAGTTGTACATACTGTAGATTTTCACTTCAAAGGTGAAATAAGTCAAGAAGTTATTTACAATATTATTTTCTTGTTTTCAGTCAAGACTAATGAATTTTGTTACGTACAAAGCCTTACAAATGTACATTGTACAATTTTTTAACTGTTGTCTTTGCATGTTATTTTATTGCATGTATACCTGTTATTGTTGATGATATAACGTTGTTTGTGTTTGTCATATTTGTTTTTATTTGTAGGTAGTAAAATTGTTATGATAGGTAAAATGTGTTTTATTTATTTTATTTCACAGTCAATCAAACAAATATTTTATTCATTTCATGGCATTTAACAGTTATAGTTTTCTATGTTTTTGCGACCTGTAAGGGGTGCAACAGGGGATTGTGTGGGCCATGCTTCCACGTGTTAGTGGCTGCACGCTACACTTGTAATGTGTCCGGGCGGCTGCAAACTGTGGACCACGTATTGTGACCACAAGTATAATGTCTGACCCAGACACATGCACTTTCACTTGAAAGCCTGCAATCCTTCTCCAATGCGGGCACAGCTGTTGAGTAGAGGTGAGATGAAAAATTCCTTGTGCGTGCTTTCCTCCACTATTTGCTTGTATATGTATAGTGTGCACTTTTATTCCAAAACAACTGTAAAAAATTCATGGGTGCGCACTATACATGGAAAATAGAAAAAATATTAGTTGAATGAAGGCAGAGGCAGGCAGGGGTAGGAAGGGGGAGAGAAAAGGTGGAGTTGTATAGTCATAAATGGTGGGTTTCAGTAGTGGGAGGCAGAGGGAGAGAGAATGTTGTCACCGCCCAGTTCCTCCATCATTACTCCTCTTCCTTTTCTCTCTCCTCCTCGAAACTCTGGTGTAACTGCCGCTACAAAAATTTTTTGTGTGACATGGCAGGGTGGGAAGCAATATGAGAAATTAATTTTGATGTGTGTCTCATGATTAGCTATCTTTCCATAAGGAAAGTAAGGAATAAAAAATGGGTGACACTGTTCTTTTTTTTTTCCTCCTAGGAGAGGGAAGGCAAGGCAGGGTGATGGTTGGGGCCCCGCACAGCCCTCTGCTTGTAGCCACCCCCTGCCACATTCCTGAGCCTTTCTTTCTTCTCAGCTCTAGACAGTAAATAAAAAAGGCAAGCTTGTTCTGCTGTTGTGGCATGTTATCGCTGGTGAGCTGGCTGCACGCAGGCAGCAAGCCACAACCTCTACCCCCCTTTTTCAGGCCTTCCGTCCTCTCCCACTCTCTAGCCAGTGTGAATGTTATCTGTCCTCTCTTTTTTCTTTGTTTTCAGCCAAGGTTCCTTCCTTCCCGCCCCCCTGACCAATTCACCGTAACCTTCCTGGCACTACTTCAAGGTCTCTTATTCCTATGAATTTTTTTACATTCTAGCGAGGCACTTAAATTTTTTTCCCTGGAACTTGTTGCAAAAATTGTGGGGCCCACTATACGCAAGTATATACGGTATGTATTAGCAGAAATATAGCCACGCAGCAGCACTTGTTACTGTGTCTTCTAGAAGTTTCATTAGGGACTTTGTAGGCGTTTGATTGTCTATAAAAGGGCCAATTATAATACATACTTATTTTTTAATAAACCTCAGAACAATCCCATCCCATTATAAGCCTATGTGTTTCGTTCTCCGGTGCGAGCACAGCCCCATTGGTATCCCTCCTTTGGCCGATGCTAAGAGTGTCCATCCTTGTCACCACTACAACCAAGTGTAGTCTTCTGCAACTCCTTATGCTGGAAGGTAGAGTGGAGAGGGAAACCACCCACACACCCCTTGCTAAGACAGCCACTGGAAATCCTGAAAGAAACTTTAGCAGTCGTGCCACACCTGTGGCGACGACAGAGTTGCACTTGGGTAGAACAGGAAAAATTACATCACGGGACTCTCATTACGTTCAGTTGTGGAATGTAACATGTCAGTATAGTGGAACCCTGCTATAATGAATATGAATGGACCACTGCTTATGTTCACTATAGAAGGGAAACTTTATATCTGGGAAAACATTTTGTTATGAAAAACTAGGTAGTTGTTTGGGCTATGTCAAAATACAAACTGTAAATAGTACATTACACTTGCTAAACAACGCAAAATTAATGTAAGCCCATTAAATTTATTAAAATTATTTGATAATGTTGACAAAATGTATTTTATAATCTACATGAAAAACATTCACAGACGGCAGTAAATATCCTCATCTTGTGCCACACGTGCAGCTTCTCCAGTTGCTGTTTTTAAATGATGTTGAATCAATTTTTAAATCAATCCTGCCTGCTGTTGAATGCATGGAATTCTATATATTAAGCAAAAGTGCTACATTCTCGTCCTTTTCCTTGAATATCCCTCCATTTAGAGGAATATTTAATGCCCTCTTGTTTAAAACATGTGAGTAATGGTTTTTGATGTCAGCATACTTAACTTTTTTATGCCTTTTAATTTTATGAGTTGTACTTCCAGCTGAAGAAATCAACTCGGCCTGTTAGCTCAAAATTTTTCTTAAAGTTGATGGAGTGATTTCTAGTTCCTTAGCAATCACCACGTTCAGCACAGAGGGGTTAAGGTTAATTTTTTCATTAATGTCCAATTTATCCTTGACAGACTACGGATTACATTCGTTTGCCCTTGTGTTTATAATTTTAAACATTTTCATCTGCACTTTTGCAACTCCAGAAATGCATATTCACGAAGGTTTCTTCAAAATGACGGTTATGTTTGCTTTACCCTCTGCACAACTCTGGCTAACCTGGTGAAAAATAAACATGGGAATGTTTTCCCACAGCGATGTTTGTTTACTGTAATGGCAACTGTAATATTGAAGGAGAATGTTTCTGTGACTTAAAGAATGTTTCTATGACTTAAAAATCCCTAACTATTAGAAACATTTTTCATTCAATATTTGAAAATATTTGCTAAAGTGCTTCGTATTACCAGGGAAAAAATTTGTTAACAATTTCAAAGATTTAATTTTAGCCAAAAAATTAACATGTGAGATTTTTAAATGTTTATTGCAATGGGAGTTTACAATTAGAATTTATTGGTTTGTGGACATATGCCATTGCTCGTGTTTTGCTGATCAAATCGGGATTGAATAACAAAGTACAAAGAAGAACAAGAAAAATACAAATATAAAACGCACACAAAAATGCATTCACATCTTGGTGTTCCGACCAGCTGTCTCTCACTTGAAGACGGGAATAGATCGCAATTCCTGAAACTTCGAATTTTTTGTTGGTTTTAACTTGTGTTGTCTATTGTCTTATGTTTGTTGCCCACTGGTCACTGTTTTTTGTCTATTTCAATCTTTTTTCATACAGTATTGGGAATCTGGTTCTATATTTGTGTCTGGGTGTTGTGTCAATATTCAACTGAATTCTATCTCGAGAATTGTTTGTGGTCTAATATAATACTGTAATTATTTAAACAATGGCGTATGTCCACAAACCAATATATTTTAAATTAACACATAACCTAACATCAGTTTGGTAAGCCCAAGGCTGGAACTTACTATACACAGGAATTCATTGTAGAAGGGTACCTTATAAACGAGTTGCACTGTATTTGTTTATTTTCATATGTCATTTGTTATTATATGTGAGACATTTTTTAATTTTGACCAGACCTCAGATTATTATCTACATATGTAATGATGATAGTGTTTTTGCTTGTTATATGACAATATGTAAAATTTAATTTTTGCCAGAAAAGATTATTTGCATTTTTGATTATGACTGACTATTTGCTCTACGACTATCCTGATGTCAATTCTCACAGCACAACCTGCGAAGTTTAGAACTGTTTTGCTGAGTGCTGATAAGCTGGTGGATTAACGCTTCTTAAAACAATGATTTGGTTTTTTTTCTTTGGGCATAATTTTTTATTATTGTTACAAGGGACGATGAGAGAGGCAGCGAAAAGGTCGTTGCTGGCTATAGGATTTACCTTAATTAATTAAAGCCAAGTCGAAATTTGTGTTAATGAACTATAACCTTATGGATCCGAGGGCCTTAAGGGAAGACATCAGAATGAGAGGAGCAACTCTGTGAGGTGTGCCCGAGGCCTGTCTGTGGTTAAAACCACCATGGGATTTCAGTAGACATCAAAGGGATAGTTTGCTGTTTAGAGATAAGTGAAGCCGTCTTACATATATGGCGTCATATGGTTTGCAGGGTAGACGCTAAACTCCTCCATGTTACTTAACGTTCCTGGCTTTAGTTTGTAGCCTACGTCTATCCTGACTTAAATTGACTCACTCAGTTTGCTCTACTGATTCCAATTACTGTATTTAATGTGTTAATTTTAATCTATCTACAAAGGTTAAAGATTCAAAATGCTAATAATTCTCGTAGGAATATCTAGCTGGCAGTTATTGGCAAGTAAATACCAATATTATTTACATATGACCTTTTACAACTTAAGATTTGTTGTTTTACAGAAATATTTCAATTTTTTTCTTTTTCTGAGATCTGAATATCTTCAATTGATTTTTCTCACTAAACCATCTACAAGTTTATCTTTAAATACATGCAAACCCATACATGCTACATCTTTTATTAGTCTCGTAGCTAGAAGTGTGTTGTGATTTACATTTCAGGGTGGAGGGCTTGCTGTTGAATGTTGGTAAGTCAGGTAGCACTACGTAACCTCACATGCGTTGTGTAATATGCCTATGGTAGTTTGTGTATACAAGATAATCGTCTGCAAAATAAACACTAGTAAGTTCTGTAGTAGAGCAAGATATATTACAATAAGAATTGCTACATTACAGGAATAATAATGTAAAATTTCTCTGATGAACGTGATTTTAGACACACACCCCTCCACCGAAAATGCCATGAACAGGCATTGCTGTCATATCCAGTTCCGTATTCGTCCTAACTAACAACATACGCGGCTGAAGAGGGCGCTAAGACCAACAGTGGAATTAGAAAGGTGATAATTAAACGGGCCACACAAATGTCCTACTCTGCATGTGTCAATCCCTGGAGTTATCCACACGAAAAAGGTTCTGGTAAATTAACTTGAAAAATATTGAAAAACTACGTGAATCAAAGGTCGCAAAGATAAACCCCCCAGTGAGATGACAAGCACACTCCGCACGCATATGCTCTCCCCGCAGACCAGACAAAGTCTGTCTGAACTGAACATAGCAGTGTGGCTGGAGACACAGGAGACATTTCCTGCCAAACCATGGTAACTCTGTTGATACATGCTAAAACAAAATCCTTAATTTATTTAAACATAAATCACTGAAATCAAATAATATGAATGGTCTTGAGCCCTTAAGAGTGTGTGGTAGATAAGTAAACGCTGAGAACGAAAATTGATTTCTACACTTTTTTCGTAACCTATATGGATAAAATACTCAATGACAATCATAGATAATGGTATTTGCCAACTTTATGAGTAAATATTTATCCAGAGTTACTAATTATTTACGTGTGACTTCTTGTGCCGCAGTTAAATGCACAAGGTTCCGGCGTCAGAGATTGTGCCTCAGAAGTTCGTAACACTGGAAACTATTTTGTTTAAAAGGTTGCCTAAAAATATTGTTTAATTTTCGCAAATTTGCTTTAAGAAACTTACAGTTATAGATTAATGCTTTTAGTGTTGAATTATGTACTATGCCCTCTTAATCTTCCACTGCTATTGCACAGCTGAACAAGTTTATCCCCATACAGCTTACATCTTGCCCTTAAAATCGCCATTACGGGCCAGTCTTAAATTAATAAGTTGGGAAGAAAGTATTGCAC
Organism: Medauroidea extradentata; assembly: GCA_003012365.1. Classification (NCBI taxonomy): domain Eukaryota; kingdom Metazoa; phylum Arthropoda; class Insecta; order Phasmatodea; family Phasmatidae; genus Medauroidea; species Medauroidea extradentata. The sequence continues at coordinate 18,776 of PNEQ01123556.1, forward strand.
TTGCAGCTGGTGGTACATCACCTGAGTCCTAGAGGTATGTGCTCTGAAGCCTCAGTTAGTTTGTGCGAGGAGGGGGGGGGGGTTAATTGGTAGTGGCTGCAGCAGCCCAATAATCGCTCAAGAGCAAAATAGGAATCATGGTACGTCAGAATGTTTGTACTATAGTCTTTTAGATATAAAAAGCATAAATTATGTTTATAGATTTTTTTGTACGTATTACATACACCAATGTTTCACCTCTGTATTAGGAGTGGCAAAACAATTGCCTGTTGAGGGCTGCTGCCCTAAGGGTTGCCTCACTGCATGATGTTACATTTTCAAATATTATATATTCCCTGAAAAGAAAACGTAACCCTTCACATTCATGCTGACAGTTAACATACTAGTGAATCACCAGAATGCTTACATGTGCATGTCTGTAAGTCCATTGTCTGTGACACACTTAAAACTTTTTCGCTGCAACTTTAGACTGTTATCGAATATACAAAATACCGTATTGCTAAACTGTGATGTGCGACTTTTAGTCGAACATTCCATTAAATGACTGAACACTATGTACATAGTTTTCTCGCTTGAAATAAACCAAAAATAAACTATTAACATAAAATTGATTTCTGTAAACTTTTTTTAGACTATTTTGGCATAGTTCAACATTTTTATCCTGCAGCAAAATAGTTGAGGACTTTCCTTGGATCGGCTGCATTTGAGTGTGCGAGGCAGAAAATTGAGGGAGTGGTAAGGGTGCTGCTAACCAGTCTATGTAATGCATTATCGACTCTCCGTGCATGCCACTTAGCTGGCGTGTAGTGCATCACTATTATCCTTTTTTTTTTTTTTTTTGTGAGACTTTAAGCAGGAACAAAATTATTTTATTTGTGGGTAGCATAGGTCAAAGTATAATGCCTGTTCCTATTGTGTTTTTAAAATCCAGTATTTTTTCCTTCTTTCTTTCTTTTCCAGGTATGGCAGTCTGAAAAAGATATTTTTGGCTAATTTAAAGGGTCTGAAAATGATGAATTTATAAAATTATAGCTACTTAGGTGGAAGTGTGATTTTAGTTACAGAGCACCTAATTTTCTTAAAGAGGCATTTTTTTATCTCATAATCCATAGGGATGGTGATGTTTAAAGGAAATGAGTAAATGTCATTTGGATCAATGCCATACATATTTGGTGGTTCTTTACAATCCACACTGAGCCAACACAAGTTATTCCATAGCTGGGCTGGCAATGAATTTCACTTAATGAGCTCGGAGGCATAAGAAAATTTACCGTCTGAACCTCCTGTGTACATTCGTTTCTTAGAGCACAATATATTTCAAAGTAGACTCCATCTCAACAGCACGTTTCAGCGATTTTACGTAGAGCATGAATGCTGTATAACATTTTACCATTAATGACAGAATGTCTTGTGCCATCCAAGGTAACACAACTAAGTTACATGGAAAGACAATTTTTTTCTTTGTACGTTGCCTTAATTTATCATAGTTTCTATGTTATGTACGCTAGAAAAGATTTTATTACTACGTCAATTTGATTTATGTTAAGAAAATGTCATATTCTGTATAACAATGGCCTATTTGTAATACCACGTATCTGAAAGTTTTACTTTTTGTAGATACGTGGTATTAGAAATAGGCCATCAATATATTTTTTCAGAGGAAATTTATAGTAAGATATAATGTCGGGTAACATTCCTACACACTAGCTTGTTCCATATTTATGGAGCAGAAATTGTAGGACTGTCTCAATTTTTATGTGTTCTGTAGATGTCATTCGGAATCATGTTCTTTATCTATCATATACGACCCCAAAAACTTAAATTTCACCAACGGATAAGTTCATAATGTTCAGATGGTAATTGATCCTTTTTATGTTGTGGAGATCTTTACAATGTTAATTTACCAAAACTTATTCAATCCCGTAATATTTATTTTTGTTAAAACATTTCCCACACTCTCAAAATCAAAAAGGACTGCCCATTTGGAGGATGAAGTGTAACGTTCGGTCATGTACTGTGGTTGCACATCAATATTACCTGTAATATACTGTTTTAAAAAAACTTATTAATTTAAACACAGTTATTACAACACAACCAGATTTTATGTAATTTAATACTAAATAAACAGGAAAAAGTCATGAAAGTTTTCATTTTTTGAAGTGCACATCTACATTACTCAAAGTACCTTGGAAATAGCCGTACACATTTACAGGAGTGTACAGTTAACTGCTGTAACTCAGTGGTCACAACAATGTGAGTGGCTGCTTGTCGTTAGAATATTTTCTACTGCTGCAGAATCCTTTGTAGCCTCTGCAATGTCTCGGTCAAGTTTCTGACTCTATTTGTTTAGTCATAACAAAAGAGTTGCTCTAGCTTAAACTGGTTATCTCCTCGACACGTCCGTCCGCCCGGGACATTACCCTCCGACTGCCCCTGCCACGCACGTAGTGCTGAAGGATACAACATCTTTCCCTTTTTATTGGGACACGAATTATATTAACATAATGTCAACAATAACAATATAGCTACATTCTGCGCCCGGGACATTACCCTCCGACTGCCCCTGCCACGCACGTAGTGCTGAAGGATACAACATCTTTCCCTTTTTATTGGGACACGAATTATATTAACATAATGTCAACAATAACAATATAGCTACATTCTGCATATTCATAGTATACACAAAACATATGCAAATTAAACTGTATCATAGTGTACACAAAACAAATGCAAATGAAACTGTATGTGATAGATACAACTTACATTATACCAGTAAAATTCAACTGACACAATAGACCACACATTTCTACTTAGTCTTTCCTTAATCATAATGTCAACAATTGCAATACAACAATATTCTGCATAATCAGTATATCTCAAGCACAAATACAACTGACACTACACGACAAATATAACTGACACTGTCCATAACAAGTTCAACTGATATAATACAAGTCAAATTCAACTGCCACAGATGGCACCTATATTTCTGTCTTCTGTTTGAACAATACTAGAGTAGCAACAACCTGAAAATTTCAAATGTGTTACAGAGAACTTATTATATAGTTACATAGTCACCCATCCATTTAGGTGTTACAGTCTTCTTGTCTGACCTACGCAGATTAGTTGTTGGGTTAGGTATAGGACAACTAGCTTGGAACTGAAGGAATATTGTCTCCATGGGTGGCCGAAGCAAAAAGACTTACCCACAGAGCTGACTTTATATTATCAGTATCGTGCAGAGATTTCTCTTAATATTAAGAACTTATTTTGAAAGGCACGAGGTTAATAATCCCATCGCTGCCACCATGTTTAGTCATAACAAAAGAGTTGCTCTAGCTCAAACTGGTTATCTCCTCGACACGTCCGTCCGCCCGGGACATTACCCTCCGACTGCCCCTGCCACGCACATATTGCCTAAGGACACAACTCTATTCTGAGCTAACTGATAACTGTACATGCTGCCCCAGTTGCTGAACCACCTTGGAGATTGCCCGACGTGTTGTCAGCTACAGCTATGTTGATGCAGCATGGATTGAGGCATACAGTTTTAGTGTTTATTTTAATAGGAAATGTCATGTTATTCATCTAGGTAATTGGCTTGAGGCTAGTTATCTTTTAAAGAGAGAAAATGTAAAATTATGTATTGAAGCTATTTAAAAAAACTCCCGTTGCAACAAACATTTAAAAATCTCATCTGTTATAAAAGTAATAATACCAATAGTATATAATATCAATAGGCAAGGTGCCTACAAAAACTATTTAATATTTACATGATTTTCGGCACCAAATGCAGCCATGCAAAGTAATAGTTCCATGAGCATTTTAATTTTCAAATTATTGAAGTTTAAAAATGCCTTGTTTTGAAACGCAGCCATATACACTGGAAACATGTTCTTGTTGGCTAACGCATGTATAACGTAGCCTTACGTGTTTTGGACTTGCACAACGACTTAAAAATCTTATCAAATTTAGTAAACATGGTTACATTAAAGCTAGCTCAGAAAATTTGCCTACCGTTAATGCATGCATGGTTACAGATTTTTTAGACAATAATGAAGATTTCACTGGTTTTGATTTGAGATGAGTGAAGACAGCAAGGTAGTTCTCACACATTGCAACATTTTAGTGAAAGGTTTGAGTTTATGTCTATTTAATTCAAATTCCGGAGTTATTATAACTTACTACGAATTCATTTTAATGTTTCATATACGGTCTAGAATCATAAATTTAGGTTCAAAAAGTCAGCCTGATGAAGTTTTCATGCTTCCAAAAAGTAAACCTATCACAAACTGCGAGCTATTGACTGCAACTTTCAACTTAAAAGAACGTGTTTATTTTATGGTAACAGTGTCATATTGCCCACAATACATAGAAATAATCATTACATACATAAACTATTTTTGTCCCTAATAACAGACTGTTAGGTCTCTTCTTCTAGCTTAAACCATGCAGTCTGCTATGATTTGTCAGACAGCATTACAAATAATATTTTATTCTGAGTAAATTGCATTGTATTGCTTAAATAGGAATTTCTAATCATATTTATACTCTTCGGAGTTCCAGCGATACCTGTTTTTATCACGTGAACTACTTTATTTAATGCAATTTCAAGACACGAACATGTGGCTGTAGTTTGCGTGTTACATATAATGAAATATACTATATAGTGAAGTCACAGGGACGTCAACATGGTGGTTTACATTTTTACTGAGCTAAAATGACTGTTCTTTTCAGTTTTGTTTTTCTTGAGTTGTGCAGACTTAAATACAGTCAAGCAGGGTTGCTTTGTGACAGTAGGTGTAACTTTGTGCCACTCCTAAATGTTTTGTTTTTGTGATATTTGAGTAAAAATTTAGTAACTATAATTGAGTATTATAAACTATGTATTCAAATCATCCATTTAGAATTAAAATTTTTATGCTAAACAAATGCCAAGTAAATATTTTAAGTGGCACAGAGTTATCCAGAGATGGCACAAAGTGACTCCGGTTGGCGGTATTTTAAACTCTCGTGTATAATATCCATATTAGAATACAGAAATATGTGCTGGTTTCCCCAGCACAAAGTACACAGGAATGGGATTGAATGCTGAGCTAACTACTGGGTCACTGAAATAAGCACCAACAAACTGTAGAGCTAACATGCGTAATTATTGAAAAAGTGTACAAAACAAGGAAGCACAGCTCGAAGCATTACAAAATAGTGCAGGCACATGCAATCATTACTGGCACGAATTAGGTACATGTAGCAGGCAAATTTAATTATAGTTAAAGCGGTTGAATTTAAGCTGGAGCTCTCCCGAGATTCCTCCAAACCGGCCCGAAAGAAACCAAGCAAACTAATCAAGGTGATGTCACGTGACTTACCGGGATTCCACAAGTGAAATATCGAGCGACCCAACAAAACCAAAAGGAAAAACAAACATTTACCAAGAAATAATTAGACGCACGCCAGTCGACGGAAAGCCGAGAGAGTTGGAGCATGAAAGCGCAACACACTGGCCGGCAAGCAGAAGCGAAGTGGCGAGACGGGGTCGAAGCAACACCGGCCACAGCTGGCCACTTTAGGTGAAGGGAAAGGGAAGGTAGGAGAAGGACAGACTGACAGGAGGGGAGGACCCGAGCAGGCCCGATGACACCCGAAGTAGTCCAAAGGCAGACATTGCGGGGCTGACGTCACTTCAGTCTTCCGTTCACACACACACGTACACGTAGGTCCGTCACCAAAGACACATAAACTGATGGCCTGACCTCGAGTCCATCTGAAGGTACTGCAAGGGCTCTAAAAGCCCCATACAAATATGTGGGCTGAAGGTGCTTATCCCTTTCTTCACTAAAGCAAAACTGAAAATTCATGCAGACTACAGATAAAATTTACTGCTAAATCCATACATCAGTACTGCAGAAATACTGTACAGTTTGTTATTCTGTGGGTAATGTGTTTGAGTAAATAATTTTCGCTGTGTTATGGTACAAATAGTTTATTAATTTTTCTACAATATTTTAATCATAACATTCAGGTTTATTTGTTTTTAACCATGGGTTAGGAAATTGTTTTACGGAAAAAAAATTTACATGCTCCAAGTCTTGGGCATTACTCTGTTGCCTGTATCCGGTATGTACCAAAGAGGTTGTGTGCCTGCCCCACTTGGATTGCTCAAGAAAATATGACACTGAGAGTTGACACACCCTGGCTGGCTACTCAACCAGCTGTCAACTGCTGGGCCTGACAAGGTACTCATGTCCACATGAAACCAATGCCTGTCAAGATGTCTGGTAGCACCCACATGTGTCCCAAGCAGCGTCAATGCGTCCTTTCCTTGAGGTCAGTCGGCCTGGCCTATAATACTCCCATTCCATCACTGTGTATCTGTGTGCTGGCCAGTTGCAGGAAAGGGAGGAGGGGGGAGAACTGGCTTTTCACATGGTATGTCTCAGCTCATCACTCTACCCGGCACATGAACGTGTCAAATTTAAAGGGCTGGTGGCATCTGATGTGGAGGCTACGTCATGCTGAATGTAAACAAGCGAACACTGGCGGGGCATGAAGGCTGCTCACTTATACTCTTTCATTGTGCCCTAATGGACCACAATGTATTTTAACATAAAATTATGTTCAATAAACTTTTTAATATAATTTGAATAATAGCATATCCATTTCTTCAATAGATCCTTGCAGTAAGAGTGAATGTTTAATGGAAATATTAATACATGTGATATTGCAGCACAAGTGCTACAACTGCATTTGTCCATACTACTTAGCCTAATCAATAGCATTCATCTCAAACAATTTTTTTCGTAACCTGATAATAGGAGTATTTGTTTACGTTCTTCAATTCAGGCATAATATTCAACTGTGTGTCTTTTCGTCCTGTACAATATCTTCTCACGTGAGCAACCTAGAGACTTAGGGCCATATCTATAGACCTCTTTCGAATGACAACCAACTGCTCACCAATGCTTTCTCTATGGGGATAACAGTTGGTTGTCACTTGAAAGAGGTTTATTATATCGGCCCTTAGAAATCTCAGTGATGTAAAACATTTTTTGTATTGTGTATAATCTATTAAATTACATAATAGTATAGTTTTTTTAACATTGATTTTTATGGTTAGAAATGTGTTTAATTTAGTTGGTTGTTCTTCTATAGATAGAGTTTAACATGCAAGTCTGCTTAGAAGTTGAATTTTCACAAATACGGACTGTATTTTCAAGGAAACATTTTTAAGAACATCACACATACATTAGAAGTCCAGTCACCGTGTACTTAAAATTGGGATTACCTGGAAGAAGATCCGAAGTTAATGATATTTTAATATGTTGTATGTGGGTAGTATGTGGTGTATAATCCAAGTTTATAACTCGAGAACCCTGTGAGAACTTAACGGCTGCCCAAAAAACTCACAATTTTTGGACTTTTTTCAATTTTTTGTTTATGGCTCCTGACTGACGCATTCTAGCTATAAACACTACATGACAAAAGTTAAAGAGCACTAAATTTACTACAATTTACACTTTTTAAATGTTTTCTTTAACGAAATACATGCCAAGATATAGTGCTCAATGTTTCGAAAAATTTTTCAAAGTAACGAACATGTGTGAAAAATGCAAGTTTTTTCCTAAGTATCATTCATCTTTCAACATTTCTCAATGGATTGTTATAGAAATAGTGGTAGGTGTCTAAATTGGTAACATAAGCCTTCCCCTTCTTTTCCGTGTAGACGTTCTGTGTGGTGATTACTTCGATGGCCATGAAAATGTTTATTTAGACGTTCAGAATAATATTTTTGTTTGTTGAAATATTGAATTCCTGGGTAACGTATTGTTTGATACTTTAAAAATACATAAATTCCCATACATTATTACAACTGTACACGTTCCCATTACTGCTAACATTATTACAGTTGCATTGTTTGTTTTCATTATATAACGTCACAGACATGCTACATTAAGCTAGGCGAGAACGATGAAGAGTTATGGCGGGCTGACTCGTGGACATAGCGTAACTGTTAATGTGCTCTCTCAATGGATTCTTTGTATGCTGTGTCTCCAACACATCTGTGAACAGACAGAGATGTTCAGGTACATCGGAACAACATGCGGGTATGCTGCTTTCCCGTGTTATCAGGGATAGTGAGCTGAGTTATTGGTTTGCTGAACATCCACCATTCCTTGAAATTGAGGATCTTGTGTAACTCAGCACAGGAACGATTGCTCATGAATGGGTGAACTGTCACTTGCGCGAGTAATCGGAATCAGCTGCATGAAGGAAATGGTGGGAGCAAATTTTGAAGATGTTAAGTTAAAACAAAAGAATAAGGTAATAACTCTAGCCTCCATTTCCAGTGCTCTGAAAATTAAAAACAAAATGTTTACACCCAACCTTTTACTCTCTTTCAACGAGTTTGCATTACCAAACAGTCTGATAATGACTTCAAAGACTTATTCAGATTCGAGCTCGCACCCTTCCCTATGTCCCTTTAGCGAGGAAGGTATGCGCAACAGCAGTAAGTCAGCATTGTACTAAGCATTCATTCCTGTACAGGAAGAAGACCTTGACAGCATAAAATGTGTAGTAATTGATGGGGGTTACGTGCTGTATAAGGTTATATGGGGTAAGACTATATCACCCACATTTGAGTCATTGTGTAAGAACTATGTGGACAATGTACAGAAACACTTTGGGTGTAATGCCATAGTAGTATTCGATGTATACCCTAGTGACGTCGTTTCTCAGAGTATGAAAGCAGCTGAATAATGTCGCCGGGCTTTGCTGCAATTGCCCACAAAATTTCTGTCCAATGACACTAACAAGAGAAACTTTATTTCAGTGCTGATGACTGAAATGGAAGCAAAGGGTATTGAGGTTAAGCAGGCAAAAGATGCTGACGTCGTGATAGTGAAAACAGCAATATCTAAGGCTGCTGACTTTGATAGTGTTACTATCATAGGTGAAGATGTCTATCTATTAGTATTGCTGACTGTGTTAGGATGTTCTCAAAATAACGTTTATTTCCAAAAGAATGGAAGAGAGTGTTTTGTATTTATCAGCTTCTTGCAAATACAATACTCAGGATATTCTTTTCCTTCATGGAGCAAGTGGGTGTGACACTACATTGAACCCATTTTGACAAGGGAAGAAGAAAGTTTTCACTACTTATGAGAAAAACAGTCCTCTGTCTGACGTTGTTAAGGTTTTCAAAGATGGCGAGGCAATACCACAGCAAATTTCGGAAGCAGGGGAGAAGTTTCTTGTGATACTGTATGGTGAAAACATGGACACAGATTCTCTGGAAGATCTTCGCTACCGAATATTTTCCAACTTCATGGCAAAATCTAATTTCCACCTTGCCAGATTGCTTCCCTACACGAGACGCTGCCCGGTACCATTCTTTTCGTACCTATCAGCAAGTGAAACGTGGCTGGGCTACGAAAAGTTAACAACAGTTTGGGGCTGGACTATAACGAAACTAGGGCTAATCCCCTTTACAATGACCATGGATGCAGCTCCACAAAAGTTGCTGCACATGATACAATGCAAGTGTATGAAAGGATGTTGCACCAGGGCCTGCAGGCTGCAAAAAAACAGGACTCAGCTGCTCAGCCATCTGCAAGAACTGTGCAGGAAATGCTTGTGAGAATTCGCCTGAGACCAACGTCAACGAGAAGGACGTCGTTGATGACGACATTGCTCAGGAGAAAAAGGAATTACTGAGATATAATGCTGACTTGCCATCGGGACCAAAGAGGTTAAGGCTTATTAATGGCTAATTTTTAAAAGTTTAAATATTTTCTACTTTGTTAAGATATCAACATATTATTTTACATACAGTATAAAATACATTTTTTATAAATCAAAAATTGTGTTTTTTGTTCTGAAATGAACTTCTCATTAAGGTGGTGTTTCTATTGTTAATGTTATTGAACGTTATTCATAGAGAAGTGTTGAAATATGAACGTTACTACAGATATTTTGAATTAATTTCATAACTTTGAAGCACTATATATCTGCAAATATTTGGTTTAAAAGATTTTTAACTAGTGTAAATTGTAGGAAATTTAATGCTCTTTAACGTTTGTTATGGATTGTTTTTTGCTAGAATGTGTTGTGTAGGAGTTGTAAGCAGAAATCTGAAAAAAATAAATAAAATAATTATTCAAAATTTTTAGGCATTCCTGCGGCTCACGCGGGGTTCTCAAAGTGGAAAATTTGAATTCTACACCACAGAATACTCACATACAACATTAAAACATTGGTAACTTCGGACCTTTTTCCAGATTGAATGTGCCTGGTGACTAGACTATAGGGGCAATGACATGATGTTACCTCAAAAAATAATTACTTTTCTCCTCATTATAGACACATCCTTTTGTTACGTCCTTGTGTACAGTTTAAAGTGGTCAAGCATAGGGTTCTAAAATTTTCAGAAAAATTGATGAAAGGAAATAAACCAGGTTTTTTCTAAATTTTTTGGAAAAATTGGAAAAATTTCTTTAAAATCATTGTGAAATTATACGAAACCTGTGGTGGCAAAATAATATAGTATAGTAACTTACATAAGGTAATTAAAATAAAGAAAAAAGCGGAGAAAAAACCTATCTGATTCATTCTGAACGTTTACTTACTGTAGAGCATCTTATACTTAGATTGCAGTACAGGGTTACTTGGACATTTGCTTTCTCTTTCCAATGCACGGTAACTGTCACAAGCACTGTCCTTGTTTCGGCGAGCACTGTTGCCAAAAATCCTAAAATTTTCAACTTTTAACTTTGATCTTTAAATTTTTGCATATTGTACAGCATCGAAATGTGGATCAGGTGATGTAGTTCATAATTTACACCATTTTAAGGGGTTGAAAAAATTAAAATACAAATATTTTGAACTTGGTACTGTTTTCATGCATCCTTAAATATATCACATCATAACTAACTAATCAAATATATCCAGATTTTTATGTCGTGTAATTTCAAATAGCTGGATGCCAACAAACACATCTGAAGTCTAACATTTTTTTTCGATAGTTGTACAGATATTTTTTTCTAACATTATGTGCGCTTTCTAACAAACTAAAACATCAAAAAGTTGGTCAGTGAGAAATATTTTCACTGTTCAAGTTATAAGGGAGGTGAAAGAGAAGAAGTTGTTCCTAATGAGCTAAATCTATTTTTAAAAGCACCCCCACCTCAATTGCTTTATCCGTTCACCTGTAAAAAGCTGTGGAAAGGTGGATAAATAAGGTACAGTCTTCCTTTAGTCAGAAGTTTTCTTCGTCCCGTGTCCTAAACTGGTTCAGTAGTGAAACTACAGTGTCTTGCGACCAAACGATTCATCGTGTATGGCGACTTTATTTCGAAACAAAATTTAATGTGTGTAAGGCAAAACAATAAATAGTCGTAGTATAGGTAGGCTGCGCGAAAGGGAGCGAAATATTGTATTGATCTTGTTGTGTTGGGTTCGGCTACTACTACTAATGATACGATACGCCCTTGCGTTCTCGTGGGAACAATACTGTATCTTGGCTCACATTCCGCACCTCCGTTCCGGCCGGCCTCTCCAGGTCAACTGCCCCGTGCTACCAACTGCCTGATACGACATCCTTCCCTTTTTATTAAATTGTGAACAGCCCACCATCTGGTAACATTTAGATAGAACAATCTTCTCTCTACATACATACACATGACAACCCTGCTAGATTTCCGTGACTTTTGCCCATTTGTCTCATCTTCGTGTTGGTTTAGATTATCCCAGCCCAACCATTCAGGTTCATCCTCAGAATCACGTCCCTCTGGTTCACAGTCCACTGCCTGCTTTTCCACCTGAACACTGTCTCTTGCAACTCCTTTATTCTCCTATTGTCCCTGTATACTTGTACTAACACGTTCACTTGCTTCTAGACCCCTACTCCCTTTTGGTGTGTTCTTTCCATAGCTGCTACTTTGGTACACTGGTCTTTCCAATTTCTTGAGGGGGGCTGGAATCAGATGACATCGATTATGCCTGTACCTGCTACCCTCTGCTTCAACAACGTATGCTCTGGGAAGTCTTAGCTCTGCCGGTGTACTCACCACAACTCCATATTTTTTTAGATTGGTTATCCATACTCTGTCCTTTTTTTGTATTGGAGGTAGTTCCTGCACCCTGTGACGTTGATTGTACCATTGCCGTTGGTATTCTTTTCCATCTTTCAGCTGTTTCTTCACCTCCTTGAGACCTCTTGTGAGTCTTGCATTCTTTATGGCCAACGAAGGTACGGTCGTTCGAACTTTACGCCCCAACATAATTTCCAGAGGTGAAACGCCCCCAGTCAAAGGTGTGCTACGATGAGCAAGTAAAGCCTCAGAAATGTCGCCTCCTTTAGTCAAAAGTCGTTTAGCTGTTTTTACTGCTGCTTCAGCACACCCATTCGATTGGCTATAATAAGGGCTACTGGTGATGTGAAGGAATCCAAATGCCTGAGCAAACTGTGAAAAGTAGCTCAAACTATCATGGAACAGACCAAAGAACAACAACAACAGGACTCAGTATGTATTAAATTGAGACAGTATACAGAGGGCCAATGGCCAAGAAAAAATCATGTTCCTATAGAACTGCAACCATACCATCAGTATCGCGGGAACAATGCCGTATCTCGGCTCACATTCCGCACCTCCGTTCCGGCCGGCCTCTCCAGGTCAACTGCCCCGTGCTACCAACTGCCTGATACAACAGATCTTATTCCAGTATTTTCATATACTATTAACTCATTAAGGGAGCTTTAGAAGAAACAGGATGTTACAAACAAACGATTTATGCTGATAGGAAGTAACAATAGCAACACAATACAGAAAACTAACATGAAAAGTTGAAATCATTAAGGAAAGACAAACAATAAATAATTCCCATAAACATATTTAAGGGAATGATCCTTCACTTCTAATACTTGTGTCGTAAATATTTTTAAAATCCTAAATTAGAGCAAATATAATAATAAAAATCATACAGTTTGTTAATAAGGTTTTACTATGTCCTCTAATTTCTTTCCTTGACAAAAAAATTTACCTGGTTTTGGTAGGCTAAGTTTTTTGACTGACGAAAATTCGTACTTTCAACTTTATGGATAAGTATTGAAAAACTACATAATATGTATATAGCAGGACTTCTCAATTAAATGTACCTTCGGGCCACTTGCTTCAATTTTATAACTACCAAAAACACGTTGGGGGCCAAAACTATAAAAAAAAAAAATGCAGTCAATAATTATAGGCATTGTACGGAATAATTTAATTGAAATTTATGTTAGTCTAACATAAATCACTGTCATACGCAGAGATTACATTGACCTAACTATAACTATTAAGAAATAGCCTTTAAATTATTATAATAAAACATTTTCGCTGATTTCTGACATTTTGATGGTGGGCTGGTAGAAATCTCTCTGCGGGCCGCATCTGGCCCACGGGCCGTCTATTGAGAAGGCCTGCAAACAATTTTAAACAATACAGGTAAATATATTGTATTATATATGCTCTCGTTTAGGCATAAGATATAATTACTAAAGATGTAGTGAAAATGAGTGATACGCCTAAGTTTACATCACGACAGAACAGTAATGTACTCTCTTTTGTTTGATAACCGAGCGTGGTGGATCAGTGGTACCGAGCATGGTGAAGCAGTAATTAAACACTCGCCTCGCATTCTGGAGGACCCGGGTTCGATACCCAGATCCGACCATCCTGATTTCTGTTTTCCAGGGTCTTCCGAAATCGCTCCAGGTAAATGCTAGGATGGTTCCTCAACAAAGACCTTCGCAGACTCCTTCCCCAAATTCTCCAGTGTTCCTCTGAAGCCTTGTGCTGTTTGAGGACACGTAAAAACGTCAAAATAAATAACATCCCCCTCTTCCAATTAAAATTTATGGCAGACAATAACAGTGCAAAAAAAAAAGACAGACATATTTTTCAGTTCCCACACGACATTGATTTTGAATTATCAATTTCATTATCATCAACTACCCCAACCACGTTGTTGTCTTCAGACAGAAGCTACTAAAATTGAAGAACTCTTACGTTTTGTTAGCAGTAGCAATAATGATTAAAATATATGTGCTTATTATTTTTTAATGAAGTTCCAGTTACATTCATGTAGTGAATTAATATAATTGGAGTATAAGAATTGTTTTTATTTTAAATTCATATAAATTGTTGTTACTTGCATATTTTGAAGTGTGATGCTATGCAAATTGTAATACCAACTAAACAATAAAGAATAAAATATTTAAAGCTAAAAACTCTGAAGTAGTTCACCTCCCGAACTTTGTAACGTGGCTGAGATCTGGCAACAGCGCGCGTCATAAGCTCTGTACTGCAATCTAAGGTTGGGACGCTCTGTATCAAGGTGTATGTATGTGGAAAGAAGGCAAACATCGGAACTTTACAGTTTTAAGATAAGGGGCGCTACAGAAGAATCACATTACTGTAATTTAAGTAACTTGTTTACTAGTAATCAGGAACACACACACACACCATATAAGTCGTACTGAACACATGGCAAACAGCAATCAGTGTCAAAATTCACATGTCAATTATATGTCTGGAAAAAAAAAGGCAAATCATAAAGTTGATTAACGTAAAACAACAGCAAAGTACACCACTCAGCCAATTAATACAAGCAGCAAGGTAATTAATAATTATCTTAGGGTGTTACTTGTGAATTTGAACTACAAAGGGTTTTTTTTTGTTGTAATCAAAACTGTTTTCCTGGCAGAGATTGTAAGTTGTGCATGAGTATGTGTTTGACAACTATTTCTGTTTAAATCATGTGCATATATTTTTTATTTTACTGTGCCAACTTTATTGTGGTTCTTTTTGAAACTTTGTATTACATTTACTAATTATTTCATTTTCGTGGTACTGGTAAGGAAGGTACTATGTGTAACTGTAGATAGGCCCAAATGTAAATACATTAAACATCCAAATTTGTAATTCAGAAATTGTAAGATTATTTTTATTGTACTTTTTTACAATTTTCTGTAATTTTTCACTTTGAGGAAATAAATCAAATTTTTTCCCATTTTTACATCAATGGAAAAAATTTCAATTTTTCCCTGTTTTTTTCCCAGTTTTTCCGGGTTTTTTTCCGAAGCTTTGGAACCCTAGTCAAGCATAACTTTCAGGACTTCATTTCTGTTACAGGCACTTCAAGGTCAGTTTTCTATGTCCCGTTGCATGACCCACCTCCAGAATCTGCAGCAGTTGAGTCCGCAGCATAACCAGCAACTGTTTGTTTCCATAGCTGTGTCAGTATGGTATATGTTACTGCTGTTACTTTGTAATTGAACGTTCCTGGTAAAGGAAACATTTATTTGACAGGTTTGCAGTAATGAAACCAGCTGTTAGATTTCTTGCTGGTAGAATGTGAGACTTGGCACTGCATGAAAACAATGCTGTATGGTCCAGCACCATTTTAAGTTTAGTTCAACAAATTGTGAATTTTAATCTTGACATGATACATTAAATATGTTTTACAAAAAAATTCTATCTTGGTTTTGAAAATATACCACAGTAAAATATTGATATTTTTATTATTTACAGTTTTTTTGTGATAATTGTATTCCTAGTTGTTCATGTCAGGTTTAAAACTTTGTATTATTAATTGTATAAGAAAGAAAGTTTTCTTGTAACTTTTCTGTTTAACTGTTAATAGGAGCAAACTTACTCTATTTATTTGTTAGTTTGAAAAGTCTATTTTGGTATGAATAATGTTAAAAATATATTAACTTTAAGAGATTTTAATTCCTTGATGACGAATTTGAAGTGTTTGATTAAAGAACTTATATTTCCCTGGACTACACACACTGTAGTCCAGGGCTATTGGGTAGAATATTGCTGCCTATACGTCGGTGGGGGAAGCAAGAGACTGATTGCATTTTGTTTCTACTTGTCCCAGAATACTGAAATGCTTTCATGACACTTTCACAGTGATGTCATTTCAAAACGGCCACAGCGTATTGTGTGTTCGTAAAATAGGCTATAATTCTAATATCTTTTATGTAGTATATCTGGATTTAATTATCTGGGAGAGAGCATGTTTTTAAGTAACAAGCATTTCTTATTATTCTTTATTTCTTCACTTGATCTATTTTACTATAAAATAATCAGGTTCCACCTTATGTGTAATACTTCCATTACAACTAGATATATTTATATATATTTTTTAATTGTCGTGGTTTGTGAGCACAGTCAAGCCTCTTTACTACAAGCCACAGATTCCAAAAAATCTGCAGTTGTCATAGTTACCGAACTTGATGTTTTATACGTTATTTAAACACTTAAATACAGCCGTCTTTTTCACAACATCCGATGACACCATGTTGACACACACACAAAAAAAAAGTTTATTTACATGATACGATACCACCAACCTCAAAACTTCAAATTACTTTACAACACCCTCCGTATTTGGAGTGAGTCCTTGACGTCTTGAGCAGAAATGAAGCTTGTCTCTTTCCAGGGGTTTTGTAAGGGAGTCTGCGATCATTTCCTTTGTGGACACATGCTGCAGTCTTATTTCACCTCTTTGGATTCTTTCTCGAAGGAAGTGATGTCGAACATCTATATACTTTGTGCGGGCTTGGTAAGCACCATTTTCTGCTAGATTCTGAGCACCTTGGTTATCAATGCGAAGTAGTGTCGGCTTGTCCGCAATGGCTATACCCCTCAGCCAAAAAGCCTCCTGGGTTGCTGCTTACATGCTCATATATTCTGCTTCCGTTGTTGAAAGAGCTATGGTGGATTGTTTTTTTGTTGCCCATGAAATAGCTGAGCCATTTTTGACGAATACATAGCCAGTGACTGAACGTCGCTCATCCTGGTCGCTCGCCCAGTCTGAGTCACTGTAGCCAACTAGGTCAGTAACATCTGTTTCTTTACCTCAAAATTCAAGTTTCCAGTGAGCAGTTCCTTTGAGGTATCTCATGATGCGCTTCACTGCTGCCCAATGGGGTTTACCTGGATTTTGATTGAATCGACTCACACAGCTTACTGCAAAGTTTATATCAGGCCTGGATACCTGAGCAGCATAAAGAAGACTGCCCACAGCCTCTTGGTATGGAATGTCTCCTATATTTGCTGCATCTTCCGGGGTTATTGGAGACTGCTCCTTTGAGAGTTTTTCAGCAGGAGACATGGATGAACTTACTGGGTTGCAGTCCAACATGTTGAACTTTTTCAAGATGTCCTCAATGTACCTTTGCTGACTTATCCAGATTTTTTTGTTTTGTCTGTCACGTGTGATTTGGAAACCCAATATGAATTTTGCTTCTCCTAAGTCCACCATCTTAAAATAGTCAGTCAAATGTCTCTTAACATCGGTTTTCATGTGTTTGTCATTGGACAGAAGAAGGATGTCATCAACGTAGATCGCTACTATCAGAATTTTGCCTTCTGAAATTCTGTGATAGATGCACGAGTCAAACTGAGATTGCTTCAAATTGTACTCCTTTAGGCATGTATCTAATGTGGTGTTCCACACTCTGTTGGCCTGTCTCAGTCCGTAAAGGCTCTTCTTCAGACGACAAACTTGATTGTTTTTGTCGAAAAATTCTGGCTGTAGCATATAAATTTCTTCTTCAAGGTCTCCCTGAAGGAGTGCTGTGACAGCATCCATTTGGTCAACATCCAGATCATATTCTGCTGCTACAGTGAGAAGATATCTAAGTGAGCTGTAGTGAATAACTGGTGAGTAGGTCTCTTCAAAGTCAATCCCCTTCACCTGTGCACAGCCCTTGACCACTAGTCGAGCTTTATGTTTAATAATATTGTTGGCACTGTCCCTTTTTGTTTTGAATACCCACTTACACTTCAAAGGCTTTTTTCCCGGAGGGAGGTCTACCAAATCCCAGGTTCCATTCTTCAATTGTGCTTGATATTCATGCTGCATTGCATCAATCCAGAGATTCTTGTCTGGGCGTTCCATAACTTCTTCTAATGTGATCGGGTCAGCTAGATTCTGTACAACTGAGGAGTATGTGACAAAGTCTTGTAGAGCTTCTGGTGGCTTTCTGATGCGGTCTCCTCTTCGAAGGGCAGTAGACTGATTGGCCACTGTTGACTGATCAGATGAGGAGTCTGCCGTGATTTTCCTTTTGTCACATTTGTTAACAATTTCTTCAGAAAAACCATGAAAGTCTTCCAACTGCTCTGATTCATTTGAATCACTTTGTGAGTCTTCTTCTAATGGGTTGGATGGAGGATATTCTTCCAGCTTGGAGAAATCCAATTTAGGCTTATTTCTACCCACTGGTCTCTGGAGCAATGAAGACCCTTTCTCATTTTCAGCAAAGATCACATCTCTTGAAACAATTACAACACCTTTGTCTGGGTCATACAATCTATATGCCTTTGACTAAAGGCTGTATCCAACAAATACATAGGGTCTTGCCTTGGGGTCCAGTTTTCTCCGCTTTTGGTCTGGTATGTGTGCATAGGCTTTGCACCCAAACACACGAACATGTTTGATGCTCGGTTTCCTGCCTGACCAAACCTCTTCTGGAGTTTTATCTATGCATCTGCTCGGTGACCTATTTAACAAATAGACAGCAGTACAAGCTGCTTCTGCCCAAAAAGTTATGGATAGCTCAGATTCTGCGAGCAAGCATCGTGTTCGCTCCAGAATTGTCCTGTTGAGTCACTCTGCTTTGCTATTTTGCTCTGGAGTGTACGGCACTGTGGTCTGATGCTTGATTTCACTAGAGTGTAAAAGATTTTGAAATTCATTTGAACAATACTCCCCACCATTGTCTGTTCTGAGCACTTTGATTTTTTGACCAGTAGTATTCTCTGCATAACTCTTAAATTCTTTGAAGCATGACAGCACTTGGCCTTTGGTCTTCAAGAAGTAACAGAATGATTTGTGGCTGTAATCATCTAGGAATGTTAACATGTACTTGGTGCCTGCAAGTGAGCTGTCAGTGGGTCCACACAAGTCAGAATGAACTAGTTCTAGAAGATTACTGGATTTTGTTTGGCTGCTGTCGAACGGTAACTTGTGGCTTTTGCCAATCACACAGATCTCACAGACAGAATTCTTAGCGGTTTTGTCATTTACAAAGTCAATGCCATGAACTAATCCCTTCTTCAGATGATTCAGATTAGAGAAACTAATGTGTCCCATTCTTCTGTGCCGTAGGTACTCCGAATCTGAACATAACATTGCTGTTTCAGTGTTTTCATTGGTCACATTTAACTTGAAAATATTATTCTCCATGGAAGCTGATGCAATCACCTGATTTTCTGCATTCAGTATTTGTGCCCCATCTGAATCAAAGATCACAGTGTTTCCCCTGCTTACTATCTGACTCACAGACAATAGATTAACCTTTAGTTCTGGAACATAATAGACATTCCTTACAGTAACTTCAGAAGGCTGGCCTAACACTGTAATTGGCAAATGAACATCCCCTGCACAGTCTGTGATCATTTTTTCATTATTGGCAGTGGATATTGCTAACTTTGTAGACTGCCGCTCATTGCTCAGCATTTCTCGATTGATTGTCAAGTGCGCAGAACAGCCTGAGTCAAGGAACCAGTCATTTTCATTCGCTGATGTCTGGACTGTGAGGGCAGTAAATAAATTTCTTTCAATTTTGTCATGTGTCTTGTCACGAGCTTGCTGTGTAGGCCTATCAGTGTTAGTGCTACAGGTCTTAGCAAAACGACCATAGCCATTACACTTGTAGCACCGAGGTCCCTTCTGCCTTACATCTCCAGATGAATTCTTATTGTGATATCGAGATTCACTACCAGAATTATAGTTCACAAACTTGTGACCTGAACTAGGGCGTGACCTCGAGCTGTTACCATAGCTGTACATAGCTGCACTCTTTTGTTCTTGTTCTGTTCTCACAACAGTAACATCCTGGAGAAGTTTCGTTTTAATCGAATCAGCTGTGACCTTAACCCCTGAACTTTCAATCCCCATTATCATAGGCTGGTACTCGTCTGGAAGTCCTGCTAACAAAATAGTTCCTACCCACTCGTCACTAACTGGCAGTCCAATATTGTTGAGTTTGAAACCAGTGGTTATTACTTTATTTACAAATTCTTCCACAGTTTCACAGTTCTCAAGACGTGTTGTTATAAGTATTCGCAACAAACCTACGCGTCTAGTCAGTCCGCTATCATCAAAGGCCGATGCTAAATTGTCCCAAGCAGCTTTAGCCGTTTGTGCAAATTGCACATGAACATATATCACCGGTTCCACCAGCAAAATAATTTTTGATCGTGCTTTAGTGTCCTTTTTTTTTATCTGTACATTCACCTGTAACACATTCCCACAACTCAACATCTTCGAGGTACGCCTTTACAGCAAACTTCCAAGCATCGTAACTATCCCGCCCACTTAACTTGTCAATGGGCAGCAACTCATACGACATTTTACGATGGCGATGTTGTTTCTCTTCACAAGGTTAAACACCAGCGAGGATAACTTGCGTTTCCTGGGCCCATAACCTGATGTTTTATACGTTATTTAAACACTTAAATACAGCCGTCTTTTTCACAACATCCGATGACACCATGTTGACACACACACAAAAAAAAAGTTTATTTACATGATACGATACCACCAACCTCAAAACTTCAAATTACTTTACAACAGAACTACCATATTCATGTTTTAATTGTTGCTCAAGTAAAACAGACACATTTTAAAAATGAAATGAGGATTTTATTAATAGGAAAAAAATTTTTTTGAAGAAATTTATACCAGACAAGTCTATAATATCCTCTCCTCATTTCCAAAAATGTTTTGAAAAAATTCAGTAGTGAGTACCATATTTTGGCATGTTTAAGTGCAACACCAAAGGTTTTTGTGAGAAAATAAGGTATTCCTATAATTATTACCGTGCCTCCTCATGACAGCGCGAAAGCCAGTCGGAGTTATTGGTTTGCCATTAGTCTACCGAGTCACACGCTCACTGTGACCACATTGGCTGACAACTGTATGGTGCAAGTGTGGCAGAGAGAGAGAGAGAGAGACCTTGCCACAGTTTCTATCTTCACACCTCCCTCCCTTGTCTAGTCGCTTCCACTTATCAGTGTCGCCATGATGCCCACATGCGACTGGTTTCTTTACCTTACAGTGATACTCCAACTATTTTTCCTTTGGGTTTTTTAAATGCTGTTATTATTTATGAGAGTTTTTGAACTCTGTTATTTAATAATGTATTTGTGTTATGTACTAACATGGGTAAGGTCATTCATTTATTGTGCACCTGACTATACAAATTACTATACTTATCTCAAGGAAAAGATAATTTATCTGCTAGCCCCACATGTTGACTAAAAATGGTTGTATGGTGGGAAGTTTTGGAGATGGCAGCAGTACATTAAGTTGCTCGTGCCCACATATGTTTTTCTGTACTCATGTGACTGATAACTGTTATTTATTTTCAGTTTTTCTTTTTCTTAAATGTGCCCTCTAAATGCTGCAGTTTTTTCGGGCAAAATTAAGGCAGTTTTTAATCATATATGGAATAAAAATATATTATACAAAACATTATTTAAAAACGTAGATGTCTTTGAGAGTAAAGAAGTGTCCCATCAAACGTAAATAACTTTCTCACTGTCTGTATGTTGTGTCGCCATGCAATACTGCATCTGAATTCATCATCTCGCCTTCCACTTCTTCAGAAATGTCAAAATTTTCAGCGTCGTAATTTTCAGCTCCTCAAATCAAGAATCCAAGTCAAGATTAGTAAATGCAAGGCATAATTCAGTATAACAGTGCACAATCCAATTAGTTATAATTGCAGACCAACTCAAAAACAAAGACAAAACAAGTATGCAATTAAAGTATATGTGTCCTTGAAACGTTTCCAAAAACCAAACCTTACCCGAACAGTAAACAAACAATGGTAGTAGGACAGTAGCAAGACACATGACCACAGTTAATAAAGGGGACACTGATGTGTCCTCACATTCATTGACCTTGCTGCTAATCACAAAGAGTGTAATGGCTTTGCAGTTAATTGTACGCTACTCTTGTCTTTGTTGTTGATGCACATTACTTTTATAAATGCTACATCCTAATGAACAAATTTTTAAATAATATAATACCCTCTCCTTGTTTCCAAAAATTTTAAAAACAGCACGAGTACTGTATTTTGGTGTGCATTGGCAGCACCGTAAGGTTTTCGTGAACAACTCAGGAAAGCTAATTCATTGTACTCGTGTAATTATTACCAGGCCTCATCGTGATAGCGCAAAGGCCGAATGGGTTAATTGGTTTTCTGTTAGTCTTCCAAGTCACACCGAGCAGAGATCTCAGATTGGTGTGCTGCTAATGCATCGAAACACTGGCTACTGAGTAGTACAGCAGACACAGAGGCTGACCTTACTGCAGGCTGTAGGTGTTGTCTGCAAACTTCCACCTTTGTCTAGTCTCTCTTACTTATCAGAGTCACCTGACATTTGTAGTTCATTTCCTTCCTTTGCTGTGACACTTGTTTAACTTTCCCTTTGCTATTTTTTAATCAGATGCTGGTTTTATTTACAAGTGTTTATAACTGCTGTTGTACTTTTATTTACTATGCACAAGACTAAACTAGTAACCAGGCTTATCTCAAGAAAAGACCTGTGTCTGGCAATCAACGGCTTGTGACACACATTGACTGAAAAAAGGTCGGGAGAGGTCTGAAGAGGACAGATCTGTGCTTGGCTTGCTTCATCTGCTGCATGCATAGCAACAATGACAGACAGTAGTAGCTCACTTAGTCCTTGCACCCTTTGTGATCAGCAGCAGGCCTTGTGTCTCGTGACAGTTCTGTAAATTGTCGTTGTTTACTATTCAGGTAGAGTTTGGTTTGCAGAAACGTCTATTTTTTTAGAGTTTTTCACCAGTTTTTTTTACATCTGAGGCTTATAGATATGTTTGTGGTAATCACTTATATTACTGCTGCAGTCTAACAAACATTATTTAAATAACCTTTCCTACATGCTATCATCTGGCATTTTATTTATTTTTTAAATTTATTTTAACTATATAAATGTTTATTTATTTATTTTTTTGGGGTTGTGATTGAAAATACTGTCGTAGTAGTTTGCATGATATTGCAGAAAAACTTGAAAGAAATTAGAATTTTATATACCACACACACATACACACTTCACACACACTCACTCACACTCACTCATTCACACATATACACACACACACTCTCTCTGTCTGTAATTAGTTACTATAAATGTGTAAAATTTTCTAATTTAGAGTTACAGTTTTATTTACATATACGCTAACACACATTACTGTACAAACTGGATCAATACTACATACATTTGATATTAATATGTAATTTTGTAATGTGTTCATATCAAATAAACATCAACTGTACTTTTGAATGTGTTTCACTAGATTGTTTAACACTAGTAAAAACTGTTTTTGACATCTTATTTCGACACAGCTTCACATAAGAAGCTCAAGCATTGATCGAGGGTATTGTTGCAAGTAACACGTCCTATAGACTGTTCGGAATAAAGTGAGCACTTAAAAAAGCCCTGCTAAAGATCTATTTTCAGATAGTTGGTATCTTTCTACGCATAATGGCTAATGACTGGAAATGTTTAACCTCTCTGGACACATCACTTGATGTTTGCGCTTGTAAGATAAATAGTGAAGTCCGTAGGAACCTATGCAGTTTGGTAAAAATTGTTTATTACTTATATAAAATGAAGTTATGTCAATATATAGTGCGTAATTTTCTTTCCAACCAAACAAGCAGTAAGGCAACAAGAGTTTATGTTAAATTATATGCAGTAATGGGTAGTGATATTTTTCAAAGGTTAAATTTTTAGTGCTCACGTTATTCCGAACAATGTATCAGCAGCCATGTTCATGCTGCTAGCCAAACTTTATATAATGTCTTTAGTCTCGATGATGCCAGTTGGAATATACCTTCAAAACAGCTAGTGTCAATGACAGTATCATTGGAGAGAAATTTTCGTGTAACATTTGCTTTTATGTAAAAAGGAAAATAATTAAAAATTATAAAATTATCATTTACTTTTATCTTATCCCTCATGGGCAGTTTCTTATTTGTGTTCCGTAGCAAGCTAAATAGCAAAACCATTTTTCTGTATTTGCATAAAGTGTTTCATTTACGAAAAACTTTACTTGGAAAGAAATTTATGAATGCAAAAAAAAAAAAAAGTATTGTTACAGATGTATGAACATAATCACATAAATTACATTAGTTACAGCCTGTTGTATAATGCATAGCTATTTTAAAATTGACAATATTTTGAAATGACATCCCTGTGATAACAAAGCCATCCAGCATTTCGGGGTATTTTATGGGAAAATAATAAAAGTATTCTCTTATTTTTGTGAAGAAACATGTAAAATACTCTTAACAGCCCCTACTAATTGACAAAATTAATTTTACCAAGATATTAGACTGATATTATGGCTTAAATATGTGAAATATTAATATGTACCTTCCACAACATTTGAGACAGTATTTAAAGTTTTTTGGTAACACCTTATTATTTCAGAAAAATATTAATGTTTCCACCTTAAAGTTGTAGCTTTGTGACCTTTGTGTGTCTAGTAAGAATGTTTATTATATTTTCTCTATTCACTATTTTGAAATAGTATTGAGATTTCTGGTGTGTCAAGTTTGACTTCAGCCACCATATTGGATAATTTGTTACATATTTGAAATTCTGGGAGAAAAATGTGGAAGTTGTAATTATAGATAATTGTGTATTCTAGTCTTTACCTTGCACACCACAATGTACAAACATGAATAATATATAAACATAACGATTATCGAGTAAATTGCATATTTATATCATGAATTTCTTTGGATAAAGGCAACTTAATTATATAGGAGTTCCCTAAGTAATGTTTACAGTTCTCTGTCACATTGTAGGGGATGCTAAGACAAGTAAAATGTTGTACATAGTACACTTAGGGCCGCAGAAGCTGAGAAGTACCCGTAAATTGACCCACAAATTGTGGTCGTTGAAGTACTGTTAATCTGCGCTGACATGGTAAGAAATTGCAGCAGTGACATCTACCAAGTTGTCGAGTGGGCCGAGAAAACAATTCGGTGGGCAGCAATGGTGTTTCAATCGCATCCCTCCGAGGTGATTCCCGCTCATTTTCCAGTTCGGGCTACTCCTAGAACCTCACATGTAGGACTCATATGTTGTGATACCGAAGGTAGGCTGGATATCAGAGGAATCTGTTGTTTCATCTGTTCTTTCATTGTGTCAACTCCCTCCGTAATCTCCTTAGTCACCCTAATTTATTTGTTATTGTGCTACATAAACAAATACCGAAGTCTATTGCTGCCATCAAACTGGCAACGTTGCACTTCTGTGCT
Source organism: Medauroidea extradentata (assembly GCA_003012365.1). Taxonomy (NCBI): domain Eukaryota; kingdom Metazoa; phylum Arthropoda; class Insecta; order Phasmatodea; family Phasmatidae; genus Medauroidea; species Medauroidea extradentata. Next base: position 44,142 of record PNEQ01123556.1, read on the forward strand.
TCTTTCTACTATGACGTACATACGTGCCGAGAGAGCAGGTCGAGCAAATGCGAGAAATTTTGTGAACTGCACTGGTTCAACAGTTGTTGATATTTCAACGCAACCTCAAAGACCACAGTTTGTGAGTCAGTTCACAGCTACTCCCCAGTCTCTGTGACTGTAAAAGTGTACAACTAATTTTACTCATCCTATCACCCCCTTTAAATGTTATTCAAGGACAGCCTGTATATTAATACTTCCAGTTGTATCACCACCAGAATAAATTCTCAAACAAAATATTCTAAGCATTTATAATATAAATTCTCATTTTTTTGTAATTTCATTTTCTCTCAATCGAAGCAGTATATGTGAGTACGTATTGTGACACAGTTTAGGGTATGTAGAAATTAGGTTTTATTTATGAATGCAGTTTAACCAGTCATTGTTCCACATTTTCCATAAATAGTGAATTTGTGAGAAAAAAAAGTAGTTAACATTATTTTTATATTGTGTTACTGGGGAGATTGCATTCACAAAGCAATATTTGTAATAATTCATTGCCTCGACTGCATGTGTGCTGTTATCTATGAGATCTGTAGATGGGTAGAAAATACAATACAGTTTTTTAAAATGATTTTGGGAAATAGGTGGCATAATGCAGTAGTATTCCGAAAGCCAATGAAATGTTAATTGTGATGATGTGTAAAGTTTGTACAAAGCTTGTATTATTTTTGTAATATATATTGACTAATGCTTCAGTACTTGTAAGTTTTTCCTAATACTTTGTGATGCAGGAAATATTTGTTTAGCACTGAGTTATTTGCATTCCAATGCAAGTGTTGTGTAAATATAACAAATGACGAATTTGGTCTCTTTAGTGGACGTGTATAGCATGTATAGCTATTATTTACTCTTACATTAATACCCTTAGGTTTAAATATAAAGTCTACTTCTGATAGACATGTTAGTATTTAGCAGAATACAATTTCAAATAGCAATTGTGAAAAGTGGACAAGTATGTCTCATGGAACCAGAGTGATCTGTCAGTCGTTTGGCTTTTTGAGGGTAATATGTACATCTTGTAATTTGCTTGTCTGACAGTAGACATGTCATAACTGTATGAACTTCAGTATCAGTTTGAGAAAAATATATAACATTTCTATAACTACAGTACTGTGGGATAATTTTTTTAAATTAAATTTTATATTGGAAGTTAACCACTCAGAATACTGTATATGTGTGAGACAGGACTAAAACATTGCCTGCTGCTTTTTGCAAAATATGTAATCCTTGTGTTAATAGTTTGTTAGTTTCCTGGAGCTCATATGCGTCAGCTGACATTGCATGGCACTTTGTTCATTTTGATAAGAGTAGTCCAGTGCCAAAGTCACGATAGTGGAGGTCCATTCTTGAGCATGTTATCACCACAAGCTGCTTGAACATTTGTGAATGTTCGTGTGAAGAAAATTTTTTGTTGAATCTGAACAGTTGTTACATTATAATGATGGAATTCAGTGGTTTCAGTGCTTGTTAGAACCAATGAGCATGCAAGAACAGATTCATGACTCATGGTTAAAAACAGAATCTTCATTAACATCTATTTTGCATAGTATAGCAGAAGTGGGTTCTAAAGAGCTGCTAACCTTAGGTAACTTTATAAAACGGTGGAAATTTCGTAATTTTTTTACTTATTTAGGAATGGACTTTGTTTTCAGGACAGATTTACTGAATTTAACACTGTCTGATATTAGTAAATTTATGTTACAAATTAATTTCTCAAAATATAAATCTGAATCACTTCTTGTGAAATGTTATTTTGAACAGTTTCAAATGAATATCCATCAAAATTTTCTATGTATACACTCAAACAGATGTAATTATGAAAAAATAATAATTGACAAGAGAATGAACAAGATACATATGCTGGACTGCCACTGTCAAAATGTAAACTAAAAATTAAAAATGAATTCTCACTACTTTTAAAAGAAAAGAGAAAAACTATGCAGTTATAAGTTCTAAACTCACCTAAGGCACATAATTGCAGTAGTAGTAAGCCACTTAGTATTCAAACCCTTAACATCTTCGGTAAGGTTTCGTTTTCCCTATTCAAGTTGTGTTTCATTGGAAATAACAGAAGACAGAGAACATTTCAGCAATTTACACTAAATGTGTATTTTACTGTAGAATGTGAACAAAATAAAAAAAATGTTGCCAGACGGTTTACTATCTTAAGAGCACTCTACACTGAAAAATTTGTAATTTTATTATTGTACCAAACACACTTGCACATTAATAGTTATTTCTCGCAAATAATTTTCTTTTTCTTTTCAAATATTGATACCCAAAGATATGAAATAGATAGGTACGTAAAGAATTTTTCAAATACAAACAGTGTTATTTACGTGAAACTGCAAAGATGTCATTCTGTAGCTTAATAAATTTTTCACTGAAAATTATTTCATTTGTTTTATTGAATAATTTTTATTTTGGTTAAGTATCTAAAGTACAGTAGTAAAATTGCTACTTTGACATGTTTGTACAAAAGCTATGGAACCAAAATAATATATTTTAATTTTTGGGAACGTACTAGTATTAATGTAATGTGTTAGAATGGACAGTGTTTGGGACAGTTGTAAAATTCCAAATTTTTTGGTGCAGAGTGCCCTTGAGAAAAATACCTCAAAATTTTATGTCGGGCAATTTCTATTGTGCCTAGTTAGTAATAAATAATGAATTGTTAGTATTTGTGGTACCTGGCATTGCACCCACAAAATGTAACACTGCTAGTGTGGGAGAAATTAAACTTTCATGACTTATTTTTTGTGTATAATTGAATTGTGGTTTCCAGAAACATAACACCTCATAATAGTAGGACCTACTCTGTGTATGCAAAATACAGGGATATTTAAAATCAACTGTTTTGGAAATTTTATTTATACAAATTAAAGTATTTGTTGGCATAGCATATTTGTTTGCATTTTGTGTTTATGATTTAAGCCATTCTGATTGTTAAAGGCAAGGTAAGACTTCATTATGTGCAATAGTGGGAGTAAATTTTTAATGAGTGATATATTATTAGTGTTGTTATGCGTACTGTGTGTTGTTAGTAACATTGTAATCACAGTGTAATTTGTTTTTGACCTAATTTGATGCATAGTTATAATTTATTTTCGAATGACTTATTTGTTGTATTTGTGGTGAATAAATATTTATACTTACTAAAATGCAGAGAATATGTTTTGTGTTCCTTTTACCTGGTTGTATTATGTAAATAAAAATGTCCAGAAATAAGCCTGCGGCAATCTATTTTTTGTGATTGGCCTCTTCAAATTTAATAACAATATCTACTGCTGCATCCAGCATACTCAATTTTCTCCCTAAAGCCATATTAGTAGCCTTACAGATTATTATACTTAGTCAAGAAAGATACTAATCTATTATTCATGCATTTCTCTAGAATTTTCACAATTGTCGGTTGTATTGAAATTGATCTATAGTTGTTTATATTACAGTTGTCTTACAATTGAACTATGTATTTAATTTAGAGCAACATGTAATTCACCCTCAGCACTTAATTAAATTGATTTATTGTTTTCTTTATTGACTGTGTGATTTTAAGACAGTTTCTTTTGAGTAAAACAAATACTACAAGCATTTATATGAAATGTACACCGACTATATAAATCACATGCAGACAACACTTGACACTGATGGTAGACGAGGGTTGTGGGGCAGCAGAGTGTTAGTCTCCTTCTAAATGTGCTAGTGGTGCAGTGTGCAACTATCTACAGATGTCTACTACACATAAACTTTCTGGTGTTGGCAACAAGTCAAGCGGTAGCAAACAAAGGAAAAAGTTCTATCCATAAAAGAGGTCAGGATATTTAAAAACTAGATGCTGGCACGTCTGTTAAACATCTCAGTTTATCTTACGATGTTGGCGTAATTAACGACATGTACAGAAAAATCAGCATTGTAAATGTTATTCCGACTGCAAAGCAACTGAGTTATAAGGGCAAGCTTGAAGCGCACATCAAATGCCACATCACCAAGAGCCAAGCAATGAACTAGTGAGTGGATAAATTTCTCTCCAATTTTTACTATGGGATGCTTTAAACAGTGACCATATAATTAAATGTTTATTAAGTGTGTAGCAGAGTTCAGTGCACTTATCTGAGTTTCGCATACATCTGGTTAGTACAGGTTTTTTGTTAGCATGTTGACTTAACAATGACATTTTGCCCATGTCCAAAGTGTTTTTTTTATTATTTTTGTACACTGGCTCAATGGGTACATGCAGAGTAGGTAGAAAAGAGTGGTAGGTGGCACCCTTAAAGAAAAGTGGCGATCTTAATGTGGCTCTCATTCGATGATTTTGTGTGTGGGAAAGGGAAGTTATTAGCATTTCTGGATCAATGTTGATTGAACAGCAAAGACAATGATTCTGTTTTTTTATTTCTGTGACATGTTAACACAGTCATTCACTGTGTACTTCGCACGCATATGTGTAATTGTAACACGCATCAGTAATAAACCTGCGGCTGTATATGTAATCTAAATACTACCTGAAAAAGCAGCGGTCATTCCAAGGTCACCCATTTGACGAAAGTCCTGTATGGATACACATATCGATAATTTTGACGCCCCGCCAATTCTATTACGTTTTTTTGCGCTCGCCCCCCGAGCTTGTCCCTTTTGAGGTTAGGCCTAAGCAGGCACACCGCCCTCAGGTCCGCACCACGCTCTTGTGTGTACGTAATTTTCCCGATGCCTATTATATGTAAATACTAGTCTATATAGGTTACCTTGCATTGTAAAATAATCCAGAATGGAAACCACGTGTTTTTTTGTTGTATAAATGTTTTCACGCTGTATGTAAACAAACGAACGAACTTCAAGATGGCCATGCTTTCATGCAACTTGAGAAAAACGTAAATAACGTAAATATTGAAATGTAAATTGA
>PNEQ01123557.1:0-26431 GCA_003012365.1 Medauroidea extradentata
GTTCGTACTGCCGGGTGGTCCATTTTTTCCAATGGTATGTTTGCCTGCATGCACATTTTTACAGTGTCTTCCACAAACTCATTTTTTTCAATTCTGGAACGTTTTTGGTTTTCAAATATACTCAGAACCGTTGTTTGACGTTTGGATGTCTGTCCTTTCTCTGATATGAGTTTTTCCTGTTCAAGTTTTTTCCTAGTATACGTACTTGATCTCACATGTTTGTCAAGGGCATCTTTTTTTTTCCCAGTCAAGCCGTGTGTTACAAACACCGCACATTAGTATGGTACTGTCACTTACGTAGAATTTTTCGTTTTTAAATGCATTTGCACGGTCGTGAATCGAAACTTTAACGCGCGGCATCGTTTGTTTTCACAGAATAGACACGCGGCAACGTTTGTTTTCACAGAATAAACACCGCGCCGCGGAAGGTAAGTAAAACCGCTAAAAAAGAACAAAGAATGCTAGGAGACGTAAGCGAGAGTACGCTGCTTTTCTCTCTCTTACCAGCTCACGGCCTTGGTGAGCGAAGACAATCTTGGAGGGGAAAGGGAATGTGTCCATAGGAAGGGGCGGGGGAAAGAAAGTGGGCGGGGTATGGTCCGCCCAGGTTTCTGGTAGGCTGTTTGTTGCGAGGGAAAGCCACGCCTTCTTCGCTTCCTCCCTCCCTTTCACCGCTCTTGGTATAGGCACGGTCTACACACGGCTATTTCTGGCGGACGCCAGCCGGCCAGCTGCCGCCACTGCCGTCCGTACACAACCGGTTCACATCGTACAGCAGCTCGTTCGCTGTGTTTACTCTTTCGGTCGGCGATTCTTTTGCCGTGAAATATTAAAGCATGACGTAAAATTTTTTCTTAAGGAAAAAGTAGTTCATATTTCGTGTTTTGTCGAGTCTATTGAAACTTTTCGCGTTTTATCGCGGTTATTTCGCATTTGCGAAAAATCCGGGACTCTAAGCATGGAATATAATTGCTAACCAAGGTAGAAACTGGATGGAAGAAAACCAGCTTCCTCGGGCAGTGAATGATTACACATCCAGTATACCGAGAAAATTGGCTTGGCCAGCAAAACATCACGACCATACAAAAAATGTGTCCTACATCTGTGTTTTGTGTTCTACTACCTGCAGAGCGGACAGATAGCGCAACTGTATGAACGTTCACAAGAGCTAGATAGTGGCACCGTAGCATATACAGACGTTCAATGTTCCAAAAACACCATTTTGTGACGTTCTTACCTAAAATCGTCGAGAATCACATGTATAAGTAGTTGCAGATAATAGCTTTCACAGCCAGAATGTGCGGTAAAAATAAATTAGGAGTTCCAGGATTACATAATGCACAAACGTCTATTTATTTTACAAGTCCGACATACCCGGAGACAAATGTTTCTACACTTGGCTAATAGGTAGCGCTATTATCGTGCTCACTTGTGAAATGCATGTACGACACGCAGTGACGCATTGTTTAAGCAAATTGTGTGCCAAGTTAATTGTTTTAAGTATGTATGGTGTTAACCCAATAAAGGAAAAATAGTTTCACGCTATTATTTATAGGGTTCGTGTAAAAAACGTAAACACATTCGGCGCGAGGCAAGAGAGATATAAGATGTCATGAAACAGCCTAGGATGAGGCTGTACTATAGATAAATGAGCATGTGCGCATGCGTTGGATCTTTGCGGCTATAGTACGACATCAGTATAGCTCCTAATACGTCGTAGTTGATGGAGACAGGCCGCCAGGCTTGGCGCAGACGGCGGTGCACGCGCAGTTTTCAAACTGTCATTGCCACATTTTTTAACAGATTTTCACTATTTTTGTTTTATTTTTAATAATGTAACTTACCAAGTAATAACTGCAACTCTTCAATTCATATTTTATATGCCGTGAATTAGATAATATATGTTTTATTCATTGTCAATGTAATTCCTTACAATTTTTTTTGTCATAGAATTTTGTAATTTTTTTAGGGTTCCTGAGATTGTATTCATAGAATCGCTACCTTCATTAAATCCAGAGTTCGTAAAATTGGGGGTCTAGTGTATTATTATTATTATTTAGTAAGGTGATTTATGTGGTTTATTAAGGTGCCTTGAATTTACGCGGATTTCTTTATCCATTGATTTCCTGGAAAGAATTATACTGCGGATAAGGCGGGCCGACTCTGTCTGTGTGTGTGCGTGCGTGCGTGGAGGTGCTAGGTGCCGTGTATGAAGTATGGAAACAGTGGAACAATAAGAGCTAAGTGGGCTCGTATGTCAACAAGTGTCGCCTGCTTGCAGTGGTTTGGTCGTTGGCTTTTTCCTTTGAGGCTTAAAGTAGTTACCCAACTATTTTATTTGCGGAGAGTGCAGAGTGCAGTACAACGCACACTTCTCTATTTTTGTATTATGATTCCAGTTGGTGTATTTTACTTGCCAGTAGTCAAAAAAGACAGGTTTTAGCTATTTTTAGGTGCCACAATAAAGTTTACAGTAAACTTTTAATTGACGTTATCTGCAACGAAACATACACAGTGTTATTATGTAATTGAATCAGAATAAGTTATATTTTATTAAGTTTAATATTTCGTGATACATATGTTCAATTGTAAGTAAAAGATTGATTGCCCATTTTTTGGAGTTGGTATTTCTATTATGTTGTTTGTTTAGTAATTTTTTTCTGAAAATTTAAATGTTTCTTTGTTGTGATGTAAGTGTAATGTATTACTTGTGTGTTTGTATGAACAGCAGAGAGGATAGGTCCTGACCTCTGGATTGATCTGTGTCTTCTTGCGGATGCTGCAACAAGCCGATCGAAGATTGTCGTGCCTAACTGTTCCCAAGAGATGGATATTCCTGTCATCTCCCACGCCCACACATCACTCCGTTAGCCTGGAACTTGTATACATCCAGCTTTATCCCATTTGACGGTTGTCAGCTGTTAGTGGTAAGATTATTTTTTCCACCATAGCCTGTTGTCTAATTCTTTGAGGCTGTTGTGGATGTTTGTCCATATGAGCCACACAAATTATATCCACGCGTTACTTCAGATCCTGATTATTGTATTTTGGTTCCTATAACAATAGAGTTCTTGTTCTTTAAAGTGTATTTGTTTATGGTTTTAGTTTACGTTGTTAAGTAACATGATTACATTAAGAAAAATTGTTATTTGAATTTTATTAAAATGTAAGATTTGCTGCTTGGATCCTGTTATTTTACGAGAGGATCTTCAGTCATTATGACTTTAAACTACATTTGTAGCATTATTTTTCAGTAAAATGGTGATCCTTTCCGCACTTTCATGACTATCCGTTTGAGTTTATTCGGTGGCCAAGATATAGGCTTATATATGAATTTATATGTTATCTGATATTATCTGTCCAAGCTAAATATAGATTAATCTTCTGAAATGATGAGTTTGGAAACTTTTTTCACATGTTGGGCCCTAATATACCCTGACCAAATTGAATAAAACATCACAACATTGTATGGCAGCTAGCTGTGCCAGTCATGGTTTGTGTTGTCACATCATTAAAGTTGCAGTCGGAGATGAATGTGGCTTCTACTGCGTTATGGGAATTTGGAGTCTGCGTGACACGATAGGTCTTGTACATCTTCCTTAATTGAAGAATCTCGAAATGACTGAATATTTAATAGAGCAAAATTACTCGGAAAATATTTTCATGCTGTAGTTGTTTCTCTTTGTAGCTTGTTTATTGTTTATACTTATGCTATTCTTTACAATATGTTGTACATAAAACAGTTTTGCTGTTAACTTCTTCATTGCATGCTGTTACATTTTTCACATTAGTCTATTTAAATATGGCCCACAAATTTTTGTTTATGAAAATATAGTAGATATTTATTTACTAATAAGTGGCAGAATTTTTTTTTGTTAATTCTGCTAATATTACTGTATATTTCAGTTTCTTCAAAACTGTGTAAAGTGAAGGTTAATTATAATTTTTGATGACTCTAATAAGTGTGTATCTGTTGTATTTTCAGCATAATTTAAAAAGTTATGCTCAACAAGTTACCAAAGAGAGTTTTAAATAAACCATTTTATTGTTTCATTTTAGTAGGTACAAAGACAGTGCCTTTAGAATATTTGCGTGTTGTTTGCAACATTGTTTGATTTTTAATTTTATGCATTATCATATGCACGAAGTGAATAGTTGAAAATCATGAATACATTCTTTAGAAATTTGTAACTCATTAGTGTTCTTTACAAACTGTAATTTGTAAACCAATACCAGAAGTTCAGAGTCGTAAAGGTACTGTGTAGAATGATTTTGTTGTTTATACAGGAGATTCAGCACCTTTTACCAAAAGTAGTGTGAAAATTAATTGTTTCTGGCATTTCTGCAGAAAAATTCATTACTATTACAGTATTTATTTTGCCAAAATGTAGTACACTTGCAACATTTAATTCTTCAATAGTTTACTTGCATAACCGCTCAATCAGCTACTGTTTGGAAACCATTGTTTGCGTCAGAACTAGCCAAAGCAACAAATGAACCAAATCCATCCACTTTGACAAATCTTGCACTTAAGGACTGAAGATTATGTTTAATGACTGCTGTTCTGGCAACTACAGTATGTCTACCGCAGCTTTTCTCTAGTGTATGCATGTGTCTTTATTACGAGCTTGAATTCCTTCCACGTTCCCGTCCAGAAGACAATGTATATCCTTTTTACAGCTGTTGTCAGACCGTGCTCACACTTAAATGCAGATATTGGCAGTGTACAAAGATATGTGCACATATGCATTTATTTGTGTGTGCTAGGTCTTGTAGACATGTTAACTAAAAAAACTTAATGTGTTTGTCTTCTGTCTTTATCAATAGTTTTATAATTTACTGTACAATACTACTGGTGGTGTGGTTCCTAAACTTGTTGAAAAGATTTGGTTCTATCTTTATTCTGGTAATTATTTGATCATGCTTGTAATGGTTAAAGTGCTGTGATGCCACCAAGTATTGTTTATAAAGTTTCGTCAACTTCTGGTAATTTAACTTACTAAATTTGGAACAGAACTTATCTGTGAGAGGTAAATGTTGTACATTAAGTATGTACATTTGTAAGTTAGGTATGTAAATGTTTTGGGGTGTATAATTCAAAAAAATTTGGCTAGTCATCTAATATTCAAAAATTGTGTGTGCCATATCTTTACTGTTTCTGCAACTGTGCGTGTATGAGGTTCCCAGACATTACTGCTGTATTTGGTGTTTTGTACCTCGACTTTGATATGAATCATCTGTCAGTAAAAGACTTATGCACACAGACTTTGTACATTATACAAGAAGTCGACATGGTTTCCTTGTGGGACATATGTCTAAGTAGCCAGTTAATTCTTAGTACTGCTAAAATATGTTGCAGCAGGATAGTATAACTTGAGTTGAAATAAACTGACATATTTATTAGTAATTTATGGGCACAAAATTATTATTTATTTATATATCAGACTGTCAAAAGACTTTGGCATAATAAATTGAAACCTTTGTTATACTAATATTTTGTGAATCATTAAAATTTTCAGTTGTTTTTGTAGTTACAAATCTGTGCAGTTTTCAGTTCAGTACAATTTTATGAACCCTTTGCAGTGCGATTGACCTTTTCCAGGTTTCATTTAAGGCTTTTATGTTTGCCTAATTTACGGGTAAAGAGCATCTTGATCAATGTTTGTTATATTTTGTAAAACTTAGTAGTGTCTTCTCATTTATGCTGACAGTTGCATTAATTTTTCAAAGAATACCATATTTACCCATGTACCACTTGTTACTTTGTAAGACCAGCACCCCCACATTTTCAACATACAGTACTCTCAAAGGAAAAAAAAATTGTTTTCACCACATACTTTCAATTTAATTGCCTTTTGCAATAAAATTTTATTAAATGAAATATGTATTGAAGTAACAATGTAGATGTTTTAGGATTGAAATGATGCCCCAGAAGAATAAATATTGCTTAGCAATTCTTTGTGTGTTGGAAGATACAGTGGTGATGGTAAAGGCAAAGACTGACTGCGTGGCAGGCAAATGTTGTGTGGCAGCGTGATATACTACTCTCTGTCAGTAGTTGTATGTAATAAAAGAGGGTGTTGGACTGTGGTTTGGTTCATTCTAACGGAATAATGAAACACTATCTCGTTCTCCCCTAAGACCACATGCCGCGCTGCAGGTGCCTATTTTTTTTATTTTTTATTTTTTTTAAACTGGACGAGTAAGAGCTGAATTGAAGAAATTCAAGTTGCATGCTGGCTTGGCGCAGTTTGGCACAGTCCAGCGCAGTTGGGCATGCTGAAGTTAGACATGTCCCAACAGGCCGGGTGTGAGTGGTATATATAGTACAGGACACGGCTGAAGTTAATGTTGGAGTTGTGTATTTACTGCTAAATGAACTGCAACTTGATAGTAAAGGGTTTCATCCTTACATTTCCATTGCAACAAATCCTTCTAGCAGTCCATAATGTATGATAACCCCAACGTTTCTATACCCTTACTGTTAATTTATAATGTTGATTTACATGTATGACCTACACCACAACTTTTCAATTATGTTTTTGAGAAAAAATATGTAGGAGGTACATGGTTAAATAGGGTATAATGTTTTTATTTATTCATTGAAATGTTATGCAATACTGTTGAGTTTTGTATTCTGGGATGGAAAAAAAAAGATTTAAATGTTTTGCTTGAAAGTGTTTTACGGCTAAACATTTGTTTGTAAAGGTGAAAACAATATATGACATTTGTTATAACATAAGTAATGTTGATGGCTATTCTTGGCCCCCATGTTACAATCCGATATTGTGCAAAGTATATGTTTAGCAAGCATATCAGGCAAATGTCTTCTAATGTGAGGAATATCAAACCTTTCTTTTTAAATCTTCCACAATTCAGGAACGTAGCGAGGTGCACACTGTATTGCACCGTTGCTTTACGAGTGTATATTCTCATTATATTTTCATCGAAGACTGGAATGCTTGCTTTAGGAAGTGCATAGTTAAATGGCGCAGAAGCCGTTGTCAAGTACAGTACAATATTACTTGTTTTTGTAGTGTAGGAGAACTTATTATGTATCGTATTATGAGATATCTATATACTATATGCATACATTGTGCTTCATTGTTTTTGTACATTTTAATAATCATTTTGAATAAATGTAAGGGTTAGCCTTTACAAAAATGTTTGTATTTCATAAATAATAATAAAGAACTGTTTTTTTAAGTACGGGTTTTTTTTATGTACATATGTAAAAGTGTGTATTGGAGAGATGAGATTGAATGTTGTCAATGTAATTGTTACCAGCATAATCTCTTCATGGTATCAATCTATACAAGCATATTATTTTTAAAATCTGTAGTGTTTCAGTGGAATGAAATGTTCACTCCATCTTCAAATTGTTTAGCTTAGTTTGATAAAACAAAAAGCAATTCTGACAGTTTGTGTATTTGTGAATAATCAAGCAAGACTAGGCTGTCAATATATGTCGTGCTGTGACCTGTGCAAGTTTCTGCTGTATTAGTTCTTTTGAAATTATGAGTATTACGGCCTGAATGAATTTCATTTAATTCATTGTAGTTTCAGAATCGGCAGCTGTCACTCGTACTGTTGCTTTACTGAGTTTTTTATTTATTATTGTTAAAAAGAAAAGCAGTTTACTGTTTCTGAACTCTGTATTACGATTAATAGCTCATAAAGTTTTGTACAGTTATTTCAAATTTTTAGTCTGCCTCGTAGCATAGTCAGATAGATGCTGGTCTACATTGCGAGAGATCCTGGGTTTGAATGACTCGGGCACCTGGGTGTTGTGCCTTTATCTCACTTCACCCTCATCTGCTTGTAAGGTTTTTTTGTTAAAGGGTAGTAAAATCCTCTCAACAAATCCATTTTTAAAGGATAAAATTAGGTCTTAAAAGTCCTGTTTATTAAAAAAAAAATGGTATAGTAGAACCCCTTTTTTACCCCAATTTTTTACACTTTCCTTCATTTTACACCTAGTTTTTGTGTTTCCATTTGCTGCTTTTACATAAGACATTGTCTTCTTTTTTACACTTTCCTGTATTTCACAACAATTTTTTCAGGTACCTTGAGAAATGTCAAAAGAGGGTTCCACTGTATTTGGTAGATAGCAAAATAAGTGCAATGTGTATGCAGGTTTTTTATAACTGTTAAATTTTCAAAATTTTTACTTTTAATATAGTATCTACATAGTATGTATATACATATGTAATAGAGTAAGTGTACTCACACATAATTGTCATTGTATGAAACACTGCAGATACAACTTGGCAAACAACTTTTTAAATTGTTTTTACTATGCTGCCTTTAATTTGCTTGTAAATTAAACATCACAACCATCAGTTTTGAAGAGATTATGTTGAATATGTTATTGATATGCAATCTGTTTTATTGAAAATGTTGTGTATTCAGTAGTTTATTTGGTTGTTGCTGAGTGCGTAATTTAGCAAGTAGTAAGAATAATTTAATTTTGTTACACTATTCTTCAAGTTCTTTGCACAACTCATTTATGATATTGAAGAGATATTTGGATATTCTTTGTATTTGAATTAGTAGTAATTACAGTAGTTGGTACTGATTGTTTTACTTGAACCAGGGCAGCTCAGTCCATAATTGAGCAGAACGTGTTTCTGTAGACATTGCTGAATAATGGTTTTTCACTTTAAGATTGTATTTGAGAATTTGCAACTTCATAGTTTCGTTTGCAGGGTATTTATCTATTTGTGTCAAGCGTTTGAAGAAACTGTTCCTGCAGCCAGTTTATTTTTATCACAGAATTTTTTGTACAGTGTTAATCACATTCATACATTTTGCTAACCATTTAGATAAATAGTGAAGAGTAAAAGTATAAGAAAATACATGTGAAAAGAACCTGTTAATGTATCATAATGTACAAATGAAAATGCACACAAGGCTTTTATGTGGTCTTTATTGTATTTGTGCTTGATACAGTTTTCTTAGTTGGGTTATATTTTATTTATGCCTTACATATATGATTTTTATCTTTTGTGAATTACGGAATGGGGAGAATTAAATTAGAAAGAATTAAGGTTATTTGTTTCGATGTGAATTACAACGCATACATATACATATGCCAAAAAAATTCTTGTCACTCACCTAAATTTTTTCAACATTCAACATTATTCCCTCCAGAATAAGTTGGTGCTGATTGTAATACTTTTTTTGTTTGATGCAGTGATTATAAGACTTTACAATAATTATAAGACTTACAATCATTGAAGACATTTTATGTACTGTTAGGTTGACCACTATTCATTCCTTTGCAATGGAGATGGTTTGCCAATATCAGTCAAGTTCAGTGATGATGTTTGGTGGAAAGGGGATTTTATTATGGAATCTTATTGGTTTTCCAGCATTTTACGTACAAGTGTAATAATGTTACATTTAAATGCCACTTATGGCAGTACAGTAAACCCTCGTTTTATTGGACCTCCATTCAGCGGACTTCGTATTTAACGGACAAAATCTGGCGATACAAAATTATTCCACCGTCAGGTCTACTTGTCACATGCAACACAAGATCTACGTGGTTATTGTGCTTTGGTGAGTGACATCAGGCGCGTGCATGGATAGCCGTGTAAGACGGTAGACAGAGCTTTTTTTAATCGCACATCGGGGTACGTGCCATGTCCGTGCAAGAATTATTGTCTACCTGAATTTTTTAAGGAACTGTAAGATCAACAGCGCAAGACCTACCTGGTTACTGTGCCTTGGTGAGAGACATCAGGTGCGCGCATATATAGCCGCGTAAGACGGTAAGCAGAGCTAGTCGCTCATCAGTATTTTGACTTGTCCGGACAAGAATGACTGTCGTGTCTACTTGAATTTTTTACGCAGTTGATGTACGTGCGTGATAAAGATTATGCGTTTTTTAAAACGAAATGGCGTCTGCAACAGGACAGAAGAAAAATTTAACTAATATAAAAGTTAAGAGGCCGGTGTTTTGGTAGCAAAGTTGTGTGATGATTATGATGTCAAGAAACAAACTGAATCTGACATTCGTAAAGCAAAACCTAGTTAAGAGTTGTGTCGAAATATGATGTTGAACAAAAAAAAAATTGGCACTGTTGGACCCAGGAAACACGTGAAACGTGGTACTGCATCTTCACACGACGAGGCAGTGTATGTTCAACAACGCTTGTGTGGTGTAAATGTGTGAGGTGTAGAGAGATTAAATCTGCTGCGGACAAACGAGTACAACGCATGCCTTTCTCACATTCAGCATTTCCGTCTCTTGCCCTTCAGAAATTCTCAAGGACGGCGGCTAGATTATTATCTCACAGACACGGTATACGATACTGCGTCGCGATGCAAACAACAGTAGTTTAGATGGAAATTTTTTTGTTATATATTTAGTAAATAAACACTTTACTATGAAATACAAAGCAGTAGCTCAAGTTCACGTGTCACATGTTACCACGCGACGTAACATGAAACCAAGATAATAGCAAGCTGCCTCCTGTCCCTCTCCTACTCGTCTCCCGCCCTCCACCCCTGGTTATCTCAATGAGTGGACAAAGGCGCGTGCTTATCTTTCTACTCCCGCCAGTCAGCACAAACCTTCCCCCTCGCCCACTTCCAGCAATTTGACCACAACAAACACGTTGCGTTACTACGCGTATCACACTGCTATAAATCTATCGGCTTGTCTATTTTCGTGTACCGATTTTGGTACTTCACGATTTACCGGACCACACCGCCCCCTAAATAGTCCGGTAAAGGAAGGTTTACTGTAATTCATTTTGTTACAGTATTTACAGGAATATTTTTGTAGCTATGCAGTGTGTAACTGTTGGGTTTTGAAAAAGTGCATTGTCTTTCCTAAGGTGGTGTGCTGTTGAGAAGCTTATTTTGTAACACCTGTTGAATTCCATTTAGTGTGTTTAATTTGTTTATTTGCAATGAAGGCTTGGGTTTTATTGAGACAGGCACCCATCTTGCCCCAGATATTGTTAATTTCTTTGAAATCACATTAATTAACAACTATGTACAGTAGAACTCAGAGTTTACGAGTATTGGATTTTAGAAGGCAGCGATTTAACGAGGCTGTTCGACAGAACCTTGAAAAAAATATAAAATTTGACAATGAAATTAAGATATCCCACAAAAAAATTAAATAAAAATTATTTTTATGGTTACTACTCGTAACTGGCATGCTGTGAAAATCAGATAATAACTGCAGGTGTTCAATTTTATTTATTTTATTTTTTTATAGACATTTGTGCTGTACGGTGCTTGAAGGCAGGCTGTGGTGTGATAGGTGAAGAAAAATAGCATCCAGGTATAAAACGACAACAAATATAACAACATCCTGCCCCTCCCTTTCCATTACAGCAATACTTCTTTATCTCGACCCCTAGTGGTTCACGGGAATAGGCTCATTATTGTGGGAGGGTGGGAGAGGTCGTTATAAGTTTGGACTAATTTTGATCCATACCCAACCCCAACACAGTCTCCACAGCGTGGCGGTAGACAGCGCAGGAACTAATTCACAGATAGTGCTTCGCGTCTCCGTTAGAATGTGCTGTAGTGCAGCGTGCTCTATGATTAATTCTATTACCGATAGATTGCAGTGATGTGCAGCGTGATTATTTACACTCTCGTCCCATGATAAAACAAACGAGTTTATGACAAAAAATATGTAATATTACAGTATTTATGCATACTTTTTACAACGAATTTATTACCGTAAACGTAAATAATTTGTTTCTCCGATGCTAAAAAAAACTGCTCAAATGCAAAGTATTGTTTACGAGCAGACCAACCAGTTTGTTTCACGAGCGGCTGCATACGTACAATCTACAGTGGCCGCCGCTGCTGTAATTATTATTTTATCGTTGTCTCGCAAACTTTTAATTCAGTTTTAATTAAGTTTGTTTTACTATTTTTCATGGGAATTTCCTTAATTTTGTTGGTGGAACGTGCGGGAGAGAGACGGAAAAGTTGACGGTTTGGGTGGTGTTAGTCATCACTTCTCACGCGTTGATGGCGTGCAAGGGGGGCCTAACTCATTTTGCGCATGCTCCCCAAGCGTTCTATTGGAAGTTTTTGAAGTTCTTTTTGCCGACTGTTTTTCTTTTCACGGCTGTGGCTTACCTGTTGGATGGAAAATGTGTGTTGTTATTGTTTTGAGCCAATGTACTATTTTTAAATTACCTTAAATTCTGACAAAACGTGCCCTAGGATTTAAATTTTTGGGGGGATAGGGGGGTGAAGTCTGATGTAACGAAACATTGATTTAAAGTAAACATTTTCGGGTCCCATGGCGTTTTGTTAAATCAGGGTTCTACTGTATAAACTAATAATAATATTGGACATATTCCGAAAAAAAGTTACGATATCCCAGAAAGTCGTCTTGAACCTCTTTTACCGTCACCAAAAAAAAATTTTACTTGAACAGTATAAAGTGTAACGTTTTGCGAGCGAGAATTGCATTTAACATTAGTTATATGTTTAAAATGATAGGATCTTTCATTGAAACACTAATATATTACATGCAGGATATAAGAACTAGTAAGTAAGGCGTCGTCGTGGTCAAAAAAGGTTACGACATTGCGTGCTGGCCATGACATTTCTTATTGCTCTGGGAGGAACAAGACGGAGTGAGTGTCGGAAGGGGAGAGGGGAGGTTTGGCTCAACTGCAGATGATGAACAAATGCCCCCGAGCGTTGCCAAGGAGCGAGAAAGTTGACGCGACCCAGGTGCGCTAACTATTACTCACGGGTAGAAACATTTGTCTCCATTATGGGTATGTCGAACTTGAAAAGTAAATAGACGTTAGTGTAGTACGTAATCACGGAACTCCTAATTTACTTTTACCCCATATACTGGCTGTGAAAGCGATTATTTGCAACCACTTATACATGTAATTCTCGTCGATTTTAGGTAAGAACGTCACAAAATGGCATGTTTAGAACATTCATAGAGGAAGTAAAGCATTGCATTGAACGTCGGTATATGCTATGGTGCCGCTGTCTATCTTCCATCTTGTGAGCGTTCATACATTTGCGCTATCTGTCCACTCTGCACGCTACTTATATCTACGTTTGGTACAATTCATCAAACGTTGAGGGATTGTTTTGACATTAAGTTATATAAAACTGCGTAATGAATAAATACGTTCGCTTTTTCCTTCTTTCTTTGGTGAATAATTTACAAGGGCATTGTGCTAGTAACGAATGCCTACTTTTTTTTTCCACTAAACTGTACTGTACACAAATTGGGCTATTCGCCAGTGAGAAGGCACCCGGCAGATTGGTTTTCTCATTTTTTTAGGACAAGGGTCGGTCATATCTATTGTTTAGTGTTCTTTTATTCATAAGACGTCTGCCTATTGATATAAATTTATATTTCAATTATCACTTGTGTTATTTTTCCGTTAAATGATACGGAAGTCTGGCTATTCGCTTGAGAGAAGACACTCTGAATCTTGATTTTCTAATTTCTTTAGGACAAGGATCGGTCATATCTATTGTTTAGCGGTGTTCGTTTGATCGTTAGGCATCTGCCTATTGATATAAATTTATATTTCGACTATCTCTTGCTTTATTTTTCCGTTAAATGATACGGACGTCGGGCTTTTCGCTCGAGAGAAGACACTTGAAATCTCGATTTTCCTCATTTTTTGAGGACAAGGGTCGGTCATTTCTACCACTTAACAGTGTGACGTCTGGCTACTGATATCAGCTTATGTTTACATTATTACATTAATTATTTTCCCACAAAACGCTACGGAAGTCGGGGCCCGACTAGAGACACTTTGCAGATTAAATGCAATTTTAAAATTTTACGTTTAAGTCGGGAGGGGGGGGGGAATAAGCCACTGTCGATTTTACGAATGTAGCGATTTTATGAATGCGATGAGAGGGACCGTGAATATTCGTAAAGTCGGGGGTCTAGTGTACTGACTCTCTTAACGAAAAAATGCCTAGGTGACATCCGACTTGTAATTCTGCCCTTCTCCTAGCCATCATCAGCTCCCTTTCACGGGTGTACTAATGTAACTAATTGTTCACGGTAAAAATAATCTGTGTTAGCTTGCGTACAACAGGCTTTTTCGTACCGCGCCTCAACCCCACACCCAACCAATGAAAATTACAAATAATCACATATCTTCTATGTTATTTTTTCAAGTTTTGGTAGTTTTTAGTTGTTAATTCAATTTTCCTGGTAAAGTGAGTAACTTCTTGTATTGCAATTTCCTCCAGGCTGTATGATTTCTAGTACAGACACTGTGGTTAGATCTTCAGCTTCATAGAATTTATCCGTGATGCAGGTGATTGACGCACGTTTACCTTGTATGCTGAGAGTATTGCGCCATGGCGGAGGTGTGTGTTTGTGTGACTGAATGACTGCAAGGGAAGAGAAGGCACGACAAAATTAGAGGGGGGTGCGCTATCAGCACTACACACCAGCAGGGCGAGTGCCTTGAATGTAAACACGACTGGGCAACGGGTAGAATGGCATAAGTGACTAAGTTTGGACTCTCTGACGGCGCCGTTTTTGCATTAACTGTACTCTTGCCACACACATAAACACACACACACAATATCTAGGCATGCCATCTTTAAAAGTGCACAAGTACTAAACACAGTGCAGCACAAAGGCTTGTCTTCAAACTTAACTTGATTTTTTTGATTCATTGTTTTCGTGTTGCAAAGAATAGTAAACCAGCCTCGCTGCCTCCAAAAAAAATGTTGCGTACCTCACTATTATTATTATTTTTTTTTTGGACAAGAGTGTTGTAAACCTTGTTAGGTTTATTTTTCCACAAAATGCTACGAACATCAAGTCTACACGATCGCGAGAAGGCATCCATCCTTGGTGTTTAATTTTTTTTGTGACCTGGATTGGTCATAACAATGGTTCGTAGGTGTGATTTTAATCGGAAGATGTCTGTCTATTGATATAAATTTAAACTTCAGTTATTGTTTGCCATTTTTTGTGTGAAACCTTACGGATGTCAGACTATGTATAAGTGAGAAGACACTTGGTGCTAATTTTTTTATTTATTTATTTTTTTCCTCAGGGCATAGGGCGGTGATATTTACCATTAAGGGGTATAATTTTAATCAGAAGGCGTCCGTCGTATGATATAAATTTTTATTTTAATGATAACTTGTCTTACTTTCCCTTAAAATGCTATGAAAATCAGGACCCCATTGGATACACATAACTGCCAACTGTTACGATTTTCCCGTACAATGTACGATTTTGTGCCCTATTGTACGGTTGTAGGATTCATGTGAATTATTGTACGATTCATGTGAATTATTGTACGATTTTCAAGCTTTCCAATTTTTTTCCCCCGTTTGGTTAATTCATAAAGAATTCTGGTACTGAAATCCCATAATTTCGGTACCGAACATGTAAGTAGATCTGACTTAGTGTCGCATATAATAAAGAAAACTGTAATATTTTAGTTTCGGGAACTAGCGTGCTTTATTTATAGCCATTGTACTATATTATTCACGCATTGTACAAACGTAACCCGAACTTTGCAGAACACACCCGATCGATTGCAGTTGTCTTCCTGGCTAAATGGCAGTCGTGACTCGTGCAACAAAAGTCACGAGACTGTTTTAATTTGAAGTGGCTTTCCAATTTACCGTTTCCGTGTAGTAATTGCTCAAGAATACGCATAAAATTTTGTGAACTGAAAGAAACTGTCGTTTAATCCTTATTTTTCCAGCAAATATTGAAGCGCGTGTCGTAGTTGCGTAGTGTTTTTAAAAATTGTTTTTGACAAGGCTAAATGTATCATTTGGTTATTGTGGTTGCATATTTTAGTGCCGGTAATTGTATAGACGTCGCATATTTAATAGTCGTTAAACATAGGAATATTGCAACTTTCATGTCTGGGAAATTCAACTTTGCAGTTTTTACAATGACGTTTTTATACAGTTGCAGTGCCGTGCGGATGTAAAAACTGTTAAAAAATTTAGAGTATGTGGTATTAATATTGTATAAGAGATTAAATACTCTCACATCTGCACATTCAACGATGTACAATTTATTTCTCAAGTCCACAGTATTTGCAGTGTCCGAGAGTTGTGGTTAGATGTGCCAAGTGTGATTAAATTGCCTAATTTGCACTCTAAGAATTTTTCATGCATTTATGGAAGTGTGAAAGAGAATTTAAAAGCTGTGTTACCAGAAATCGTAATGTAGGTGCCGATCTATTGATGTATTAAAATCGGTAAACTTTGTAAACTTTCAGAAACCAAAACTACCTCTACTAGGTTTGTTTAGATTTGTATGAATATTAAAATTATGAGCAGTATTTATGATGGCACAACAGAGTAAGTCTGCTGTAAAATACGTTCAGTAATTTCCTTGTTAAGTTTGTTTTCTGTATAATTGCTCTAGGGAGACTATGCAATTTTAGCCATGAACACAAAATATGAATAGTAGTCAAAATTTTAGCTAATTTTATTAATTATTCAGCATGTTCTAAATTTATTTTGCATATAACATATCAACATAACAGTGTAATATTTTATTTAAAAAATAGCCAAAGTGTTTTAGTTTGATGGCATTTACATATACACAACACGTGAAATGCTGCGACTCATTTACGCACAATTTTACTAATTTTTAAAATTGTACTATTTCTAAATCCTTGAGGTTGGCAGCTATGGATACACTTTGCAGAAAAAAATTAAATTTTAAAGCTTGGTAAAGGGATGGAGTGGGTGAAATTGGTCTCAATCGATTTTACGAATGTTGTAAATGGAACCGTTAGAATTCGTAAAATCTGGGGTCTAGTGTACATCACAAGAGCATGACGCAAAACTCTTACCAGCACTGTCAGTATCTGTTTAAAAACTGGTAAAGGAATGTTACAAAGAGGTGGGAAGGGGTGGATGACACTAATAAGTGAAGGGGACTATACAAGGATGAGAGGAGACGTAGCGACATCAGTAGACACGATCAAAGTCGTCTCACACGCTACTCAATTGAGAGGACTAAAGGGCAGAAAGGCATATTGTTTCAATGTGTCTGATCTAAATATGGTGTTTACTTTTCTTTCATACAATTACTGTACGTACTGGACTCAAAAGTGTGCCCTGCCCCCTTTCCATGAAAACTACAAAGCTCAGCTGCTCATTTCCAAACACATATTATTGGGAAGAGTTTACAGTTAATTAATTTTTTGTTTGTATATTTTTGCAATTTCTTAACATACGTTCACATAATGCCGTGGATATTGTTCAAAAACACTCTTTTTTTCGTTCTGTATTCAGACCAAAGTTCCTCCATTGATAGAAGTATGTATTGCACTGACTTTAAAGTTTTGTTAATTTCAGTTTTTGGTGCACTTGCAGTTCATTCATTATTGCAGAACAGTAGGTAAAAATTGAGGTGTCTTAATTTTCTCATGCTAGGTAATTACTTTTCTTTAGTAAAATTGCTCTTCAGTTTTAATATGTGAAACTTTTTTTTGTTAAGTATTGAATTACTGGCTTAGTTATCTTTTGTTAGAGTATATGCTATAGACATTTCCAGATTTACTGTCTTGGTAACCATCATAAAATTTTGTTGTAAATATTTGTGACACAAATTTAATTTGTGTGGTGCTAAATGTTTTGAAAGCTGTGAAGTGAAAAGTGACTAGTTGAGATATTTTATTGTGAAATTTAAGATATATATTTAAGAAAAGTGTTTCATAATAGTTCAATGTAAATTACTTGAAAATTGCAGAGGCTAGCATTATGTTTTTGTACTGAGTGGTTCGTGATAGTCGAATTGGCTGTTCAGTATTTTGTAAAAGAGAAATTTTGTGTCGAGTATAATTATGTGTTTTAAAATATTATATCTATTTTACCAGTATATTTATGGCATGTAATGAATGATGTGTTTGTTGAAATAAAAATATTTGTGTAATCATATGATTCTTATTACTGTCAATGTTGACGTCCAATTGCAAGACTTACGATCAAGACTTTGAGAAGAAAGGAAGTTGCTTAAAATTGTAGTTATTACTGGTTACATTTTTAGTTACCTTTCCTAGTAATGTTTTGAGAATACGTGAACTAAGGTAAAAGCCTACCTTACGACTGTCCACAATCCCCGAGTATATAGTCATAAAATTGCTGTTGTAAATTTGACGGGAAGTGAAGCAATTTTGGTCTGCGCTTAACATCTGGTGAAGGGTGACATGATGTATTGAGCAGTAACGGAATGAAAGGGCGGGGGAAACACGAGATCTTCGAGAAAACCAGTCGACCAACATCGTCTGCACGATTCCGACATGTGAAAATCCGGGGACTGACCCCTCAGGAATCAAACCCAGATTGCCTGGGTGGGAGGCGAATGGTCAGACTATTTGGCCACCGCGGCCCTCGTTAAGTCGAAAGTATCCTATTTTTACCATGAAAACATTTTTTACAGATGTTGCCTACCAATTGATGGAAGTGGTAAAATCTGTAGTGTGCTTTTGTTGTGAACTGACAAATATATTTTTTAATAACTTTTAATTGCTTTTCACTTTACTTTTGCTTTTCACTTTTCTTCTTTTTTGCCTGAGAACATTGTCGTAAAGTGGCTGTAGTCGTTGGATCAATGTTAGGAGAATTAGGTACTGTATAATTTTACAGTATATGTGTGTGCATCAAGCACTTGTGTAAATGTATACATGTGTGCTTTTTCGTACTCACATTATGAAAATTAGTTCCTATTTCAGGGAAGAATGCAAATTCTGCAGGAAGTGGTTGTATGGAATGTTAAGAGAAAAAAAGTAGTCTGCCTTAATCTAAATGAGTCAAAATATCAACTGGTCAGATATTACAGTTGTTTGAAGTGTAACCGGTCACAAATCTCCCATTTTGCATCCCTGAAGTACTGGATTACCTTTAGGATCCTGGTCATGGTACCAAGAAAATGTAACATGTTGTCGATCTTCCCACAGAAAATGTTAAGGTATTGGGTATTCCACCTGCTTCCAAGGAATAAAAGTTTGGCCGAATACATTTACATAGCGGAAAGTTACATTGTTGATAGTACAAATTTCATAAAAGTTGAACCAAACACGTCCCGCACAAACTTAAAATCCTCATTTCACCTGAGGGAATTTTGGTTTTGGCGCATGCGGACAGCCCACCTTGCTGCCACCACACCAAGGCTCGGCAGTCTCTCTCAAAGGGACATACGGGACGGTCGTATGTCACTGGGGTTGGCGGGCTGCAACCTTTGTATCTAATAATTTAGTTGCCATTGTTATTAATTTTTCTGGAACCATTTTCTCTCGTTGCCCGCCAAGTACGCCGTCCTCCAGCGGGACTTTCGCCCGACCGGATTTGAACTTCATGTAATTTTCAGCACACCCAGAGATGTGTTTTTGTACAGCAATTCAGCCAGTGGAAGGCTCACAGCCGCATGCCTATTTCATTCGCATACTCCACATTGCGTTCATTGTAATACACTAGTGCAACTTAATCATGTGTGTTTTTGTGTTGTGTACTTTATTTACACACCTGCATCATGGGGAACAAAGGTTAGTGGCCTACATTCACCTTTGTTCTGCACGTACCACAGGGTCATTCTCCAGTGTACTTTGGCTTAGCTTATTTCTATCAGCGTCATATGTAATTTATAGGCGTACTGAACCCCCTGTTAGTTCAGTTAAACTCATTGCTGTCATGTGTGATAATGTGGTGTGGAATGACCTATAACAGTCCAGCGTACACTTCAAATACGCTCCGTTTACATTGGATAAAAGGATATAGCTCGGCGGTCGACCCGATCCGAGTCTTGTGCTGGCCCGAGAGCCAACTACATAGGCCAGCTGGCGCCTGTTAAATCTTCGCAAATCACAGCTAAATTCTAATCTCTGTAGCCCTGCGCATGTCTGCCTAAAAACTGCCGGAAGACATAGACATTCTTGAAGGATAAGTTGGGGAAAAAGTTAAAAATACCTCTTCCTGTGAGGAGTGTAATGGCGGCTGTTCATGCAAGCGAAGTTGTGCTGCAAGTTGTAATTTTTTTTTTTCAATAAGGGAAACAAAATAATTACTAGGAAGGGCAGCATGACTGTGACCACCGAGGGGGCCCCAACTTGAGAAAATCCGTGTACATGAAGAAAAAAAACCATTGAAAATTATTGAAAATCTTTAAAAATAACATAAATTTTTGTAACTCGCAAAAAAATTTGTAACTCACAAAAAAATCAGTAAAACTCGGAAAAACTTTTAGAAAATCCCAACACAAGCTTTTGAATCGTACAAAAAATCTTTTAACTCTTAAAATCTTTAAAAAATCACAAAAAATCTTTGTAAATCACAAAATATCCTTGAAATCATCAAAAATATTTTAAAATCACACAAAAATCACTGAAAATCTCATGTAAATCTTTGTAAATCACAAAAAATCCCAAAAATTGCCAAAACTCTGTAAATCCCAAAAAAAAATATTTTGAATCCTATTAAAATCTTTTGAAATCACAGAAAATCTTTGTAAACCACCAAAAATCTTTGTGAATCACCAAAAATATTTGTAAATCACCAAAAATATTTGTAACTCAGAAAAAAAATCAGTAAAACTCAGAAAAAAATCTTAGTAAATCCCAAAAAATCTTTGAAAATCCCAACAAAAGTTTTTGGATCTTACAAAAAATCTGTAAAAAAAAAATCACAAAATATCTTTGTAAATCACAAAAGATCCTTGAAATCATCAAAAGTCTTTGAAAATCACAAAAAAAAAATCCCAAAAAATATTTTGAATCCCAGAAAAATCTTTCAAAAACACTAAAACGCTTCGTAAATCAACAAAAACTTTTGTGACAAAAAATCGTAGAAAATCATAACAAATCAGTATAAACTCAGAAAAATCTTTGTAAATTCCAAAAAATCTTTTAAAAACCCAACAAAAGCTTTTGAACCGTACAATAAATCTTTTAAGTCAACGTTTTTAAAAGATCATGGAGAAAATCTAGTGTAAATATTTATTAGGCTAATCATAAAAATTATTTTAAAATCACATAAATCTTTATAAATTACAAAAATTAAACATAAAAAAATCTTAAAAATTACAAAAAAAAAAAAAAAAACTTTAACATCATCACTAAAATCTGAAAATCAAAAATTAATACAGTAATGTAAACTCACAAAAAAATCTTTGAAAATCTCATATAAATCTTTGTACATCCATTGGTAAATCCCCAACAAGTCTTTGGAAATATCATGAACTTGTTTGGAAGTCCAAGAAAAAACAAATTTAAAAAAATTATTGAAAATCCCCCCCCCCTTCTTTCCGACAAAAAAAAATTCTATGAAAATCTAAATTACGAAAAATTCTAAGAAACATTTTGTAATCCCACGGAAAACCTATGAATATATCAAGAAAACTTTGTAAATCTCAAGAAAACAGATAATCGAAAATAAATTGTATTGAATTTCTAAATCCTTTGATAATTTCAAAAATAATTCTTAAACAATGGAAACAGTTTTTGAAAGTCACAAAAAATCTTCAAAATTTCTCCAATATGCTATGAAATACAAGATCCAAAGATCTGAAGAAAATTTAAAAATCTTATTAGGTACATATATGTAAAATAAAGTGTCGTTACTCACTTATTCATCAACGCTTAGCTCAAACCACTGAAGTTTAAACCATGAAATTTTGAGGGCAGCATCCCCTTACCCCTGTTGTGGCTATTCTTATAATCAATAAGAACACTGATCTAGCTTGTATATTTATTGTCCTCTTTTACATATCTTATGTTCTGGAAATTTTTGAAGTAGGCCTAAAAGAATAATTTAGAAAATCATCAATGTTACCTCTTTTTAACCCTGCGAAAGGCCTCACGATTGCTATGTCCGAGTATTTTGTAGGTTACTTATGTGTAATAAGCCTACATGAAAGTAATCACCGCTATTAACAGAACTACAGTAAGCCTATAGTGAAATCATATTCCAGTCTATAAGATGTGCACTATTTTTATTTTACGGTATTTGCTCTCGTGAAAAATTGTTTGCAAGAACCTATTCTGTGAAATACATTTATCTACATGTTAGCTAATACATGTTGCTCATTTCAAGTGACTGTCAACACAGCAAAATTGCTTCAATGCTGGAATATGAACTTCAGAGTGGGATATGTACGTTGCAGCTAAGTTGCAGGAACTGGCGAAGGTACAAAGAAGGGTACCGAGATGGGTTAAAGGGTAGGCCCTAGGTGAAGGCAGGGGCAGGTTGGAAGGAGTAAGGTAGTTGATTGGTAGGCCATCTGTATTGAAGGAAATGAGATGGAGTGAAGGACAGGGGGAGAGTTAAAACATTGGTAAAAACTGTATGGCTATAGTAAGGATTGGGAGGGTTTCACTGCCAGCTAAGGGTGAGCATAGTGGAAGAGGAAACGCCAGTGAGAAGATTCAAAGGGTGTGGTGGAGAACGGAGCGGTGGAGACAGTCTATGCTCGTGACGTCGGCCGTATTTTGTAAGATCACTTAGAGATTGTGTAGGGAGTTGGAAGGTGTAGGAAAGGTAGGACAGGTTGTTGTAGAGGGGCAGGAAAGTCATCTCGCCACAGGGCGACAGCTAAATTGCCAGTTTATTAAACACAGGGGGAGGGGTGTTACCTTGAAAACACTTTTGTGCTTAATTATTTTGCCTTTTACTGTATATGGCAGGAAATTAAGTTTTCTGTTCGACTTGATGTAGGCCAATTGCCAGTACATCCAATTTCAAAGTAAGTAAACTACGATTTTCTTTACGTACAACTCATTTTCATCACTGTAGAAACATTTTCTATTAATAAACTTTACCTGTAAAACCAATAGTTTAGTCCCTACACGATGAGTAGCTACTCTTGATATTTACCCATTACTTGCTATTTAAATTTCGCTATCACTACTGCGACTAGCTGCATGACGGACAAAATATTAATAACATCTACCAGAAGACCTATGTTAAATATATGTTCAACACCGAGTTCATTTCTTACCAAATTCCACTGATTTGCCGTGTTCACAACACTAAAAAAGATTTAATAACTACGCTAAAGTATTCCATTTCTATCACAATTATATATGTTATCAAACTGACATAACACACACTCCTACGAGTCATATTCGGCTGCATCGATGGCTAATGCGTAGCAAACAGAATGAAATGCATTAAACATCTTCCGTATAATAAAACCTTTTATTAATGCAGGCATATAATAACGAGCATTTAATCGCCTACACGAATTATTCATAGAGTAAGTAAAGTTGAGAGGCGCCCGGAATTATTCAACTTATACGTTTTTTCTGCTTTGATCGTGTTTACATTTACAATCAGCTGATTCTGCAGTGTCGGAATTAAATCAGAGGCGCAAACATATAAAACGTAAAAGTTTTCTTGTTTTCGCAGTAAAAATGGAAATTTATTGTAAAACAGTATAGCCAACTGCTCTTCACCGTCGAAGCAAGACTTCTGACGTCACTTTCTTTGACGAAAAACTTTGCGCTGAAGGAAACTATAACGTCTGAAGCAAATATTGTCGTACATAATCGCTCGAGGAAAGTGAAACGCTATCTCGGAAGTGAACGGAAAGCAAATTGCTTCATTAGTCGACTTTGCGTCGGTGGTACATAATAAGCCCGCAGGTCTGTATGCCGGCCGATCGAGTGTGGAAGGGGGAGGCAGGTGTCTGTATAGCCACCGACTCGAGTTAGTGCCTCGGTGGGGTCTGATCTCTCAGCCTGTCTACAGAATGTTGCACTGGGCTGGGAATAGATGCAGGCTCAGTCTCTATTGGGCCTGTTTCCATCACTTCCCCAGTTACCTTACTGGCATAACTGGGTCCCTTCCTGGCCTTTGAGGAGGTAGTCTGGTCGGCTGTGGGTGGAGGTCGCGGGTTCGATTCCCTGCTCTCACCTTTTGGCTTGTCCTTTTGGTTGTTCTTGCCCCTGCGAGTTTCACTGTTCGTCTGGGTTGCGAGGCGCTGTGGCGGAGGGAGGGGAGGTCGCTGGGTTTTCCCGCCTTTCATTATACCTTGTGCCAGCCTTCATCCTGGCTGTTCTGCTTGGGGCACGAGTTAGGCCTCTGCCTGTTTCCTGGGCTGAGTCTGCCTTGTATGATTACCAGCTCGCCGACTAGCAAAGTATTGCTGGTCTCTCTGCGACTGGGTCAGCTGTGTCTGTCTCTTAGGTCGCTGTTCAGCTGGCCTGTGGGAATTTTCAGCCTTCACATGCACCTCGCAGCCACGGTAATTAGCCGCGTGAGACTTGCTGCAGAGAGCGCACATAGGCGCAGAAGCCTTACACTTATTCGTGGCATGACTGCCGGCACACCAGCGACACACTGTTGTGGCCTTGCAAGCACCTGCTACATGCCCTAACCTATGGCAGTTATTACTACATTGTAGTATGCCTTTAGGGTGACGGAAAGGCTCTATTTTTACACGCACGCACATGCAGAACTGTACATGTAATATTGCGCGGCATTCGTGGTCGACATCCACTTTGTACATTTACAGTACTTGCCTGCCTCTGTTCTCTGTACAGGCGTGACTTTCTGTACTGACACGCCTTGCCTAGTGAGATAGGCAGCGATGATATCGCAGTCAGTGCCCTTGGGGACATTTTTCATTATGTACATGACTGGGCGCTCTGACTTTGCACGCAGTGCGTCATGTTCTACCTCTACTTGCGTCACTATCCTGAGAGCAGCTATGTGTTCTGGAATAGTCGCCATTTAGTAGTAAGTGCCCAGGTTATTATTGTGCACTTTGAATCTAATATTCTCGGCTGTGAGGGCCTGGTACAGCTCGTGGTAGGGATGTTTATCATCGTGAAACACGATGAGAGGCTTTGGTTTCGGTCCAGTCGTATTGGCCTGGCCGGTTCACTGTTAGAGTCAGTGCTTGTGTCTGCCTGCAGCCTATCACGCAGGTTACTACCATGCATGTCATTAGCATCGTTTTCACCACTGTTCCCTGCATTATCATGGCCGGGAGGCGTATTTTGCGCGTCTCGGGCTGGGATGAGGAGGGGAGAGGGGGAATCTAACTCGCGGATTCCTAGTTTGTTTCTGGTGCTATGGCAGTGTCCATAGCATCAGAAAACGTTAAATTGTGCGTACTTTCGCCTCCATGTACGCGTGTAACCCTAGAGGCTACCTGGCCTTCACGGTGTTGCTGTAGGACCGCGAAACGATTTAACTTAATCTGCTTTGTGCAGAATAATACTGCCTATGGTGCTCTGCTCGCAGCCTTGCCTTATGTAGCGCCACTGTCGTGGCGTGCCTAAGAAGTTCCTTGGCACCTTTTGCTTGCGTGGGCGTGAATAACTGTGCTCATTAACACGGCACGGGATAGGCCAGGGTCGGTTCAGGGGAACCAAAGGATGTGCCCGACGTGAGGTTACCTGAGATTGACGTCTGGTGTGGGTCGACGGCCTGTTGGCCATGTAACCTGGCCCTCCTGCCGCTTGTCGGTGTTGGAAGTCCTCGTGGTGGTTTGCGTGCTAGCCTACCTGGCACGCGCTGCTCCCGACGACACTGGTTGCTGTGGTTCCTTAGGGTGCGGAGGGGAAGAAAGTCATTGTTGCCTTTGAGGAAAACACTGACGTGAATTTAAACCAGTGTGGTGGTTTATTAGCTTGAAACACCCTCGAGCAGTGCCACCATTGACCATACGTAAAATATTCGCTCGGAGCGAATCAGTAAAGCTGTGAAAAGTGGCGTCGGCAAACAATGGACTTAAGTGAAAAGTTATGAGGGAGGCTCAAATAGCACTGCCCTGACGTGCGTCGATCCCTGAGGCCATGAAGAGACACAAAAGGTTCCGGTAGACTAAATAAACTATTGAAAACTAAATGATTACGTCATTAAAGATTAGGGACCTCAGGGAGACGTGACCGCTGACGTGTGCGCAACCGCCCACACAATTCCAGCGACCGTTCGCGGCCTTCTTATAGCGATACCAGCCAGGATGGCCAGCATCGTCGGTGGCTAGCTGAGCGTAAGGAACGCGCCCTAGGGCTACCCCAAGCCAGCCAAGTCAACTGAGCAGGTTACATTAATGCGACATCCACCCACGTGGTAGCTAACTGACCAAAACAGCTAATTACGCACGTAACAAGGAAACCACCACCACCGCGACGTGAAGCAGCAAGTAATTTGCAAGGGACATTGGTAGTTTCGTCAGGCATGACACCGTCGCGGATCCCGAGGTGTGTACTCGCCGAAGCACGTGCAACCCTAACTTCCAGTGCGGGCGGAAGGCACAGAAAACCCATATATCATAAAACACAGCATAATTTTAGAGAGTTAATGCAGCATTCAAACGTGTGTTTACTATGTTCCCAAAAATGTATGAGTAATAACGTTCAACGGCTCGAAATCACGGAGCGCGACCCAGGGTGACAACCTGGCAGAACTAAAGACCGCCAAATGTGTTAACACACATTTTTGTTCAAAGTAGCAG